>PVJA010001372.1:0-85778 GCA_004027025.1 Myocastor coypus | reverse complement strand
TTGGAACCTCAGCCTGTCACAAACCATGCCCAGGATATTGGCAAATGATGGACTCTGGCTTTCTGGTCCTGGCTTCAGCTCATGATGGCTGTCTCCTTACCTGTGACACAGGGCCTCTTGGATGCTTCCCAGCCTCTGGACGTGTGCTCTGGGCAGTGCTGGGTCCTGGCTGTTCTCCTTCCCAGCCAACACAGCACCCCTTTGGCATGGGACTGCTTCCCTGCCTCTGGCCTGCATGACCTCTTGAAACCCAGTGGTTTGAATCCTTCCCTAGTCCTTTTGTGACCTCCACGTCCCTGTATGATGTGTGATGAACATTACAGATCTTAGTGATCAAGACTGGGGTGGGATAAAGCTCATAATGGCCACCGTCATGATTACCAAGTGAAACCAAGTTCCCAGTAAATAAGGCTGATGAGACTGATGGAGCTCCTGTATTTACAGTTATTCAACAACTCTGGAATGGGAGAAAGACAGAAACATGCCTAAGTTAATGGCACAGCTTGCTCAATACCCTGTCTCAAACACAGCCTACAAAATATCCTGATCCATGTATTGCTTTGTACACCTGATAATATAGCCTGAAGATTTTGCAGTATGGGAAATCAAGCTCCTATGCAGGTTTTCTCTTCAACATTTTTATTGCAAAAATTGCAAATGCACAGAAGAATATTTTCTGGAACAAGGTTCCTTGTAAACACCCATATGCCCATACTATCTTTATTCAAAAGTTATTTTATTTTCTGTATGCATACCTATTTATAAAGACAAAGGTGATTGAATCATTTAAAAATAAGTTATAGGTTTTTGTTTTGTTTGTTTTTGTTTTTTGACATGAGATCTCACTAGGTGGTCTTGGCTGGCCTTGAACTACGTAGCCTAGGCGGGCCTTGAACTCAAGGTGAGCCTCCTGTCTCAGCTTCCTGAATCCTAGAACTACCAACATGCCCAACTCCAAGCCTTTCCAGACTCCCAAGCCAGCTTCTTTCTTTGCACTCTGCTGTCACTGAAGGAGCTGAGGCCTTTGCTGCCATTTAACTTGTGCTGGCGTCTGAGCCCTTCACCGCAACTGCCCAACCATGGCTCTGCACACCCTGCCTCCTTTTCCCAGCTGCTGTGGGCCTGGCCGTATGTCCCCCTCCATCTTCCAGAGCTGTGCACACCTTCCAACCCTACATCCTTGGCCTGTGCACATCCCAAGCTCCTCACCCATCTACATGCTCTGTTCTAAGTATCTAAGCTGATGGCCTTTTGCCTGGATGCCTTGGCCTGCTGCCATGTGCCAAAAAAGCTCACAAAGAAGTAGCCAAAAAGACATGGCATCTCATTTCCCTTCTGTCAGAGAACTAGTTCTATTTAGTGTTCATTTTCTTCTTCCTACCTTTTTTTTTTTTTTTAAATTGAGAATCAAACTCTGGACCTTGCTCTTGCCAGATAGGTGTTATGTGTTGATTTTCTGACAGAAAGAAAGGAAAAAAAAAATAAAATAAGAGCCTTCAGACAGAAGAGTTAAACAGGAAAAAAAGCAGTAGCATTTACATGTGTGCTTTGTGTGGAGCCAGAACTTTCACATAGCTCCCAGGCTTTATTTCAGGACCCATCACAAGGGTGTAGCTTCCAGATTCTTTTCTCATCTCTCTGTAAGCTGAAAAAACAGCTCCAGCCAATATGTGGCAGGCAGGGACTTGGGTTCCACATCCAGTGTCTTTATTGTCACAGCTCAGAGAAGAGCACAGGCTGAAAACAGGAGACTTGGAGACTGAAGGAGCAGGGAAGAGTCCTTGCTGATGAGGATAAAGTCCTGCAGCGGACACCCAGCCCCATCTTCCCGTATCTCTGACTGCAGGGCTTGTGCCTGGGATGAAGTCAGGCTTTGCAGCGTGCAGCCAGGAGCTCACAGTGGTCATGGGCTGAGATTGAGGCCACCAGACAGCCTTCCAGGAACCTATGCACACCCCACTGGACAAGACTACAGGGTGAGAGGAGGGGTGCCCTGGGGAGGTTTACTCTGCTCTACGTGGAAGGCTATTAGGCCTTGGAGGATTTTATCCACAAGTGCATTTGATTATATAAAATATGGTCTCTCTTTCTTACTTTCCCCATAAGAACATCACAGGAAGTCTTGTCAAAAAGTTTTGTCCAACTTTAGCAAGACACTGTCTCAAACTAAAAAATATACAGGGCTGGAGGTGTAACTCAGGGAAGTTTATCCCTGGGTTTGATCCCCAAGGTAGACCTCAATTTGTCCTGCCCACCCTGCGGATGCTCAGGGGATGAGCCTAGTGCTTTGCCATGTCAACCTGAATCCAACCTTGGCTCTTTCTTGCTTTTGGCAGCAGAGAACAGACCCAGCATGCTGGCATCGGACCAGCATGGTCCCCGCCAGTGCCCCAGCTCCTGAAGGACAGTGTCCATGGATGTCAGGGCACTTTGCTTCTGCTTCTACACCCTCCCTAAGATAGCACTGCCTGTACTGCCCAGGAAGGGGTCCTCAGGAGCTCACATGTCTTCCACCAGGCTTCTGCATGCACAGAATTTTTTGTGCCCATGCAGGCACCCCTTAGACCTGACAGTGTCTACATGAGGGTTCAGGGGGTCTAGGATCAGTGAACTCTGTGAAGGCTTCATGTCCACTCTCAACCAGGCACACCCACCTTAGAGGGGGTATTTCCTCTGGCAGGAAGGAGCTTCCCACTGAACTGGGCTCTGAACAGCTGGCCTCAGTTTCCCTGAGATCATATCAAGGGGGCAGACCGTTCTTTCTCTCAAAGTCTGGGTTTCTGCCTTACATTCCTAGCCACCAGTAAAGGCCAAAAGGGACAACTCAAGCAGAAACTGCCATCAGTGGGACAGATGGTCACTGTGGTGCCTTGTGCCTGAAGGACCACATGATGGACCCAAATGTTGGCATCTTGGCTCCCTCAGGCTCAAAGGGACAATGAATCATTGGTGGAGCAGGGAGACTTATTCTCCCTTATAAAGGGAAGTACTTGAGTTGCTGGGAAGGTAATTCGGTATCCTGAAAGGCTGAATCTCCATCTTTGCCCCCAGGAAGGGCACCCCAACATGTATGCCCAAGTGAAACTGCTGGATACAGGTCACTGGGACATGGGGAATAATTGCCAGCATCTGCTATGAGAACCAGACCGTGAAGATGTTCCCATATAGATCGTCAGACAGCAGTGAATATGAATAAAGGAAACTCACACACCACCCTGAGGGCCAATCCTAGAAATGAAAGGTAAAGTAAAGCGAGCCAGTCATGGAAGAGGGGAAACTATTTTCTAGAGATGTATACCTATGTGATAAAACATAAAATAAAAAAGCAAGGGAATGAAACCCAAAGTTTAAGTTAGTAAAATCTTTTGTATTTTTCCTATTTATAAAGTGCAGAAATAGTGATTCTTGTCTTAAAAAATGTTTGGGGGATAAAGGAAGACATTCCTAGCATGTGTCTGGCCCCTTCTAGCCATGTTCCCACTTTTAAAATAACCATTTAAAAAATTAATTTGATAGATAACCTTTTAGATACTCTAAAGGGTATACCACGCCCCCACTTTGTAGGTCACTGGAGGGAGCTCGCTGGCTCATGTTATGCTGGTGCTCAGCGCTCCCCACATGCCTCTGCTTCTAGTCTGTGGTGCCCTCAGAAGGACTTAGTCGCTTGCTCAGCTCTCCACAGAGGAGGGCTATGGTCCATGTCCTCATAATCACAGCTTCTTACAGAGGGGCAACTGACACTACTTTCCACTCAACTTCCTGAACTGAAAATGCCCACATCTACCACAGGACAGACTTTTCTGTTTCTTCCTCTCCTTCCTTCATAAAATATTGTTGGGAAAATTCTCCACTACGCCGCTCAAGTTCAGTAAAGCTCGGTATCAATACTGAAGCCCGTGACCCAGGCCTCAAATTATAGTGAATGATCTATCTAGCTTTTTGAGACAGGGTCTTGCTCTGTGGTTCAGGCTGGCCTTGAGCTCTCTCTGTAGCCCAGGCTGGCCTTGACTTCTCAGCGCTCTTGCTCCCTCAGCCTCCCAGTGCTGGGGTTATGGGCATGCGCCACTGCACCCAGCAATGAATGTTGCTTTGAAACAGTGATTTTTGAGTGTCGCCAACACATAGGAACAATACCTGCAACGACAAAAAACGCCAGGGACCCTGTTATGGTTTATGTCTAATTGTCCCTCCAAAGTCTCATGGAGTCATTGGGCAGGGACTTCTAGAGTTTGAGACTTGATCCATGATCCCTGGGATTATGGGTTTTAGTACTGATGGGATTATGGGTGGAAGTACTTCTGGGATTATGGGTGTAGCCTAGGGCGGGAGCTAAGGCGGAGAGCCTGAATGTAATATAAAGAGAGACAGAGAGACAGACTTGAGCTCGAGCTGGTGCTGCTGCTCTGCTGCCCTGTTTGGTTGGCTGCCTCTGCCACCATTTTGCTGCTGTTCTGCCGCCTTGAACTGGATGCTCTCTACCCTGCTCCACTCAGCCTTGGGCCAACCGAATATGGACTGAAACCTCCACAAACTGTGAGCTAAATAAACCTTTCCTTCCTTCATTTTGGGTGTTGGGTATTTGTCCCAGCAATGAGCAAAAAGTAACTAAGACAGACCCTGAAGGGATCATCACATATTGTATCTACACCCTGAGAGGTCACACTGTATCCCATACAGAGGGACAGTTGCTGTGTATCAATGAGCTAAGCCCCAGACTCATCCCTAGCACTGCAGTGAACAGTGCTGACAGGCTGATGATGATGATGTTAATTCTAAGTTCCCAAGAAAGATAATAACTGAATACCATAAAAAAAAATGATAAAAAACAAACACAAACAAGGCAGATAGCACAGAGTAAACCAGACTCCTTTGAAAAAAAATGCAGATTCATTCCCCAAGAGGTCTGAGGTCTCACCTATCATATTTCAGCAGGATTTGGGGTAGCCTTAGAGGTGCAAGTAGCTAAAGATGCAGGATGACAGCAAGGCTGAGCTTTCTTCCTTTCAGGAAGGAAAGGACCTAGCCACGGAGGGGCATAGTGGGGGAAGTGGCCACTGCCCAACCTTCTCTCCCACTAGGGCTGGCTTGGTGTAATGCCCAGCCTCCTCCTGGCATGTGGATCCAGGGGATAGACAGAGAGACAGACAACAAACACTGCTTCAGGGTCAGCCAGAGCTTATGAAGGCAGGAAGGACAGGCTTGTTGTTAGCCACCTGGTGTATTCTTTACACCTGCAGACCCTCGACCCACTCTTCTGCCTCACTGGTGACAGCCCAGCCTGGAAAGGCAGATCCATTGCACCGAGTGACTGGGACACCAAAGCCAGGGAGTGGGAGGAAGCACAGGGTCACTGCTGTGCGACTTGGGTGGGTGAGTTTGCTTGCTCTCTAAAGTCTCAGCCTGGTCCTACAGTCCTGGGAACTCACAGAGGGGGTGAGGAGGAAGAGTGTGTGAGCACACATGGGGCCGCACTTACACCCACGCAGTGTTGATCGCAGCCAGGAGGGTGCAAGGATAGCCTGGTACTGCACAGTAGCCCCATCTTCTGCACAGTGGAACATCATCTTGAATTTCTCTCTCTCTTTATTTCTTGGCTTTTAAGACAGGATCTTGCTATGTAGTCCAAGCTGGCCTTAAGCTATTTAGCCTAGGCAACCCTCCTGCATCAGCCTCCCGAGTGCTGGGAGGACAGGTCTGCAGCACTCTACGTGGCTGCTTGGGTCATTTGCAATTCCAGGGCCTTACATATGACTTCCAGGATATAAAATGATCTCAATATGCATCAGCGTATGGCCCTGGGACTGCATGTTCCTAAGCCAGAGCAATACCAGAGGTTCTGTGAGCCTGGTCGTGGGAAATAATCTTCTAAACCTTTCTTGCTAAGTCCTCAAGTGAACTCAAGGGTAAGCCAGGTTTTCCTGGATCACATCTCTCCCCCTTCACGGGTGAGTGAAGTCCCTTACCAAAATTGGAGGGAGGGAGGCGGCTGTCTGAACTCAGCCTCCAGAGCTCAGAGTGATGGATATGGCAAAGGTGGCCCTTGGCAGAAGTCATCTTCTGGGATCACAAGTGCCCTACAGCATGACCCCTGAATCCCTCCCGCCCTGCCCAGGAAGAACTCACAGCTCTTCTGTCATAGACTGGCCTCTGTTCCTCCGTCTGGGCATGCTGCTCAGCTTCCTGTAGGGAGCTGAATTTCTGTGGCTGTCAGGCTGGCCCTGAGGGTGAGCACTTCTGTGGGTGCCAACTCGGCCCTGGGTCCCCAGATGCCACCAGCATTGTGTATCTAGAATGCAGTGACACTGATCTGATCGGCACATTCTGCACAATGGCCACACAGTGCCTGCCACGTGGGTCAGTCAGCCCTAACTTTAATTAAGATGGAAAACATGAAGGCTGGAGGTCCTCACATCACCACCAAACTCAGAGTGCTTGGCAGCCAGAGGTGCCAGGCGGCCACCAGAAATGTCCTTGAGTCAGTGTCACAGGATTTTATATGTAGAGGGCACCACAGAGATGAAGAAAGTACTATACCTGTGCCTGGGCTTAAAAGAATATGTGCTGCATCTTTTGTCTGGTGGCAAAAGTCATACTTGCTTCTAGGGAAAACCTGGAAAAGTGCAAGGGCAACTGCAGCGGGGGAGGGGAGCCTGTGGCTCCAGGAGCCGGTGCTCTGGGTCATCAAATGTCCTGGGCAAGGCTGGCCCAGCCCTGGGAAGGCCTTCTGCAGGGCTTTCATTCCACTCAGCTCACCTCCTCATCTGTGAGTCGGGGATAGCTCAGGTGCTCCCTGTAGGACTTTGGATTCTGAATGTGGTCCATGCCATGTCTGCAGATCCATGGGTGTGAGGAACCAATGGAGATAAAAGCTGAAGAACAGGCTGCTCCAGGCCTCACTGATCAGCTGCGCTAAATCTTAAGGGTCTGGTCTCCTTTCCCTGGCTGTCAGTCTAGAGAGACCTTTAAGACACAGTGTGGGGAGGAAGACACCCCAAGCCACACAGCGCTGAATGATGCCCTCAGTGCTGCACGTTATGTGCCTACAAGCCTATGTGCAATACGGCTAAATCTCACACAGGGCCATGGTGGCCACCTAAGGGGGGATTAGGAGGGAACAGCCAAGATGATGCTTAGGTACTGTGATTCTTCCTTCCCTGAAGGGCCACCCACAAAAGGAAGCCATATAGGTATGTGGAACAATGATATTAGGGTGATTCTTGAAGTTTTCAAGGCCCTGGGGACTTTCCCTTTTTCATTGTCTAAGATGAGGCTTTACTATGTAGCTAAGGCTGGCCTTAACTTTGGGTGATTCTCCTGCCTCAGCCTCCTATGTGCTGGAATAACAGGGGTGCACCACCAATCTGGATCTCTGGACACTTCCTTCCATCCCACGCCTCTGTTAGGTGCCTGCTGTCCATTGGCTGGCGTTGGGGTTGTCACATCTAGAGGTCAAGAAACACAAGTATGGCCTTCAGGACAGATTTGAAGGCAGAACCCAAAGTATGCTTCGACTTCATGGGAGGTCTGGGCATTAGCACATCCCTGCCAACACAGAGAATGATCATGCCATGTCTTTGTTATTATACAGTGGACAGCAGAAGCCCCCTTCTTCCATTATGGTTCATGGTTTCCTGAGAAAACCCCCACCACAAGCCACCTGCTAGGCCTGAAGAACACGCAACTAGCAACTCAACTCTCTTGGCTTCCTCCTCGTTTTGTTGTTTCCATTTCCTTCCTCTCTGTGGTGCTGTGGTGGAACCCACCCAGCCCCTGCTGGGCCAGTGCCCACCTCTGGGCTCTAGGCCCCTTTTCCTCCAAAAACCCATTTCTCTATCTATCTATCTATCTATCTATCTATCTATCTATCTATCTATCTATTCATTTTTTGTATTTGATACAGAGTCTCACTATGCAGCTTGGACTTGTGATGATCCTCCTGTTTTCAGCCTCCCCAGTGCTGAGATTATAGGTGTGCCACCATGCCCAGACACTGTCACCGGCTCAGGGCACCCTGGGGGTGGGGCCAGCATGGCATGCGGGACCAGAAGTCAAACCCTGGTTCCTGCACTTGCCAGAGCAGGAGCTTACTTAGTCTGCAGAGCTATCTCGATGGCTCTCATTTCTTTACCTTTCATGGAGAGGGAGCCATGGAACAAATTTATCCGACCCTAACAATGGGTCCAAAAATACAGCGGGCTCTGGGCCAGCTGCTTTGGAACTCATAATTACAGTCTCGAGGCTGCCCCAAGTTTGGGCAAACATGTCCCCAAACACGTAACCCAAAACCAGCCCCAAGCCACCTAAAAACCTTGGAGCAGTCCTCCACCTTTGCAGACATCCCCAAGACTGCTTTTTTTTTTTTTTTTTTTTAAACTGGTAATCAAACTCACGACCTTGTGCTTGCCAGACAGATGCCACACCGCTGAGCTACATCTCCAGCCTCCACGACTGTTTTGTATCTTCTGAACTCAAGCTTTGACCACAGTACCTAACTGGAGCAAGGTGTCAGAGCCCTATGTCTCTCTCCTTCTTACACTGCAGCTTGATGATGCTTTGAAATATTGAGATAGCAGTTTCTTCTCTCCCTCTCTCCCTCTCTCCCTCCCTCCCTCCCTCCCTTCCTCCGTCTTTCTCCTCTATCTCTCCTCTCTTTGTCCCAACAGGGTCTCACTATGTAGTCCAGGTAGGCCTTGAGCTCACAGTGATCTTCCTGCCTCAGCCTCTTGAGTGTTGGGATTACAGGTGTGCACCTCCACATCAGGTCCAGCCCACTGAAGAGGCTTGGGTTGTCTTCTGTGCTCCCGGTCCCCTGGCACACCACTACAATTGTGTACCAAGGAGTGAGGAGACAGACCCAGTGCCATGTTCAAAGTGACAAGGCTAGGAATCTTTGCATATGCCACAAATTTAGAAGCAAACATGTGGGAACCAAAGGAGACTCGAAGTCACGGGCCAAAAGAAGGAGAGGTGGGGTGACACAGCTGACACGACACCCCTGCAGGCAGTCACTTCTTCCCTTAGCTTGAGGAACTTCGCCTATTTCCCTCTCTCCTTCTTCCTAAAAAACACACATATGGCAAAGAGTCCAAGATCACAGCTTGTTGGCCTGTACAACAGTTTGTTTCCCTCAATAACACCATCTCCTCCTTCTTTGTCTGTGGCCATTCTGCCCCCCCCCCACACACACACACAGCCTGCTGCTGCCTCCCGGCTCTGTGGCCCAGAGTTACCACACCTGGAGGAAGATGTCTCCTCCGAAGCCTCGGAGCTCCACTTGATTTCACAAAGGAAAAAAAAAAGGCAGAAATTAATTTCTTTACTAATTGGCAGCAGCTTGAGAAAGGTACGAAGATGCCAGAATTCAGCATATGGGCTATGGAAACACATTCCGATTCAGATCTTTTTTTTTTTTTTTAAAGCTGTGACAGCATGCTTTATAATGTAACCAACTAAAAGACTGTTCCGGTGCAGCATTTTTGAAGTAAAGCATCCTCAGGATTTCATATTTAGAGGATTTATTTGAAAACATCGTACCCTCCACTGTATAAATAAGAGGAAACAGCATGACAAAAAGTGTCATAACTGTGGTTCTTGGCATCGGGCACGATGATCTTTCTTTTGTGCGATGCTGCGGGATGATGATTTGGGTTTCCGTGCTAGAGGGAGGCTGGGTCTGGGATGAGCGGTCATGTTCCCCTGCGTCGTGCCTGGGCCTCCTCGCTGTTATTCTCTAGTGAAATGCTTTGGGGTAGGTAACCCTGGGCTGACCAGAATCCTTCAGACAGACCGCCACTTCTGTCTTCTCTGAAAGGGCTTCTGGCATATAACAGGCGTAGGCTGGAGAGAGGCGTTCCCCAGCAGCAGCTTCCGGGGTGTGGCTGCTGTAGGCCTACAGGTCCCCAGTAGCCTAACAGGACGCTGGGCAAATCCGGAAGGACGGCCCAGGCAATCTGCACGAAGCCTGTGGGTCAGCAGTCCCGAGGGCTTTTTAGAATTCAGAAAAACATATTCAGTGTAAGAAATGAAAACCCTCCCACCCGCCTGGAAGGGATGAAAGGAGGTAAGTGTACACTTCGAACCAAACAGAGGGGGCTGTGTCCAATGGACAGGCAACACTAGGTCAAATGGGGTAAATTTTGAAATATCCCAGATTTTACAGAATACTCAATCTTAAATTATTTCCCTTTGTCCTTAAGATTAACTTGGCACCCATACATGGATTATAAAAGAGATTTTTTTCTCCTCCATCCTGAGAACTGAACCCAGTCTCACATTCTAGGATGGGCTCTCCCAGCACTTTCAAATTTTTTTGAGAATTTTGGGACAAAGTCTCACGAAGTTGCCCAAACTAGGCTCAGCCTGGAGGTCCTCCTGCCTCAGGCACTCGAGTGCAGCTAGGCCAGCAGGTGTGCACCACTGCTTCTGACCAGGACACCATGTTCTAACCTCTGAGCTGCCCCACCTCCGAAGTCCACAGGCCAGCAGGGCTGCTGGCGGACATCAGACAGAATGCAGACTTTGAAGGGCGACTCCTGAGTGTTGCTTTTGAGTCCGTGGCCTTGGCAGATGACTTCATCACTAAGGCTGCTGCTTCTCTGACAGCCAGGGTCGCTGTTTTACCCAGAAGTACTGGGAGGATTCAGTGAGGACATGCTGCCACATGACCCACTCAGTGAATGTCAGCTTTCCCTTGTCCACTCTTCTTTTTTGGAGGGGCTGCTTCTCTTTGTCAGAAATTCAGCTTTTAGGCATACAGAAGCTGTGAAATGGGACATCTCATTTATGAGGGAAAGACCTGGTTTCTAGCACAGGCCTGGCCAGACAGGAATGCCTAATTCCCTGGTGCTGCTGTGCAGCAAAGTGGCATAAAGTCCTCGAGTAAACACAACACACTAGTATCTAAGGGAGCTCGGGCTGCTGTAACAAAATAGGCCAGGGGACTCTAACCACATCTTCATACAATTCTGGAAGTGGGGAAGTCCAAGACCAGAGTAGACTCAGAGTCTCAGGTGGGCTCTTGCTGGCTGGCCAATGGCTGACTTTTGCTCTATGTTCACATGGCCTCTCCTCAGTAGCTGGCACCTCTTGTGGGCCAGCAAAGACTTCCCCGTGCCTTGTAGTGGTTGATCATTCAGGTTCAGATGGCTGCACTGCAAAGGGCTCTCAGTGGCTCCTTTCTGCCTGATTTCAATTTGTTCTTGGATCCTTTGTGGGCAGCTGGCACAAATGCATCCTTGTCCCTTACTAGCTGGTCACCCTGGGTTAGGGCTTAGGAAAGGACCATGTAGAGTGTGGAGATTTCAGCCCATCATCAGCTCACACGAAGGCAGAGTGGCACATGGCAGAGGGCAGCAGGTCATGGTGGCCGAAAACAGAAAAACAGCAAGAGCCAATTTTTCCACTGTTTTTTCGTGCCTTATTTTTGTAGGCAGAGAAACAAGAAGCTTGGATGAGGACCCCTGAGCTCTGGCTCAGGGTCTATTCATCCCCCATAATGCCATCGCCTTGCTCAAGCCCACAGTGTCTTAAAGGCCATGTCAGCAAGGCCCAGACCATGTTCCAGGGACACAGAGAGGCTGAGAAGCACACCAACCTCACACAGGACCAGACGTGTCCCTTGGATATGGCGCGTATACCTGTCCTCTCAACACATGGGAGGCTGAGGCAAGAGGATCACAGTCTGAACTACATAGTGAATTTAAGGGCACTCTGAACCCTATTTCAAAAACAAACAAGAGACCAAGTATGAATTTCTGTATTTCTGGTATTACATTAAACAAGTCATTTTGATTCTTCTGAATGGAATGGGAGACCCACGAACTGGGGACACAGAGGTAGAGACAAAAGCAAGGTGGGCATGAAAAAGAGAGAGGGCTGGGAGCTGAGAGGGTCAGCCAGGCAGGATGACCTCTCCAGGATCTTTCAGTGGCCCTGACGGCACAGTGCCTGCAGGCACAGGAATGTCGCCCTGTCTTCCACCAGAGAGGCATGCGTAAACCGTGAGTTCAGGCCACATCACTGGACATCCAACACAGCAGCCCACGCCCTGCATTTCCTAGACTTCCCAGCCATCCTCACCCCATGCAGGCAACGGTCCCCCACATTGCTGCAGAACTGCTCTCACCTGTGGCTTCTGGATCCACCCTGCTCCTTGGTCCTACCCTCAGGACCTTCACCTCTCTATCTGGCCCTCATTCACATCAAGGGTATTGGGGTGTTGTGAGGTGACTCCCACTGTGCAGGTCCTGGGCCTGTATCCTCTGTGCAGCCTGGGTCCCCACCATGGCCCCTCCTTCTGCAGTGATGGAACCCAAGATCTTTCTCTGCAGGACCTCTTCCCTGGCTCCTTCCATGGAGGCATGTGCCTTGCCTATCCCTCCCCAGAAGCCTCTTGTAGCTCTGGGGCTACCAACCCTGGGCTTCCAACTAGTTTCTTGCCTACAGCTCCCCAGTACCCTCCTGCCCGGCCCAGGTAGGGCCTCACTCAGCCACAGACTCAAGACTGGGTGCACCAGTAGGAAGCTCTCCCCTTGTTTTTTCTCTCTCTGCACCTCTATCTGCCTTTCTCTAAAAATTTTTTGCAGGCCTGAAAATTAAATCTAGTCTTTGTCCTGAGCTACATCCACAGCCATTTTTTTTTCCCCACAAAGAGCAGCCTTTGTAGAAAAGATAGTGACCCACATCAAAATACCAATGATGGGACTAATGGAGACTTTTCAATCTCCTGCACAGAAACAGCTCTTTGAAAGAGCATTATTTCTCTCTCTCTCTGTCTCTCTATCTCTCTGTCTCTGTGTCTGTCTGTCTCTCATATTTTAGGGAAAGGTCTACAGATTGGACTCGTAGTGATCCAGCTGTTTACAGCCTCCCAAGTGCTGGAATTACAGGTGCATGCCACTGTGCCCAATCTCACATCCTGTTTTTTTTTTTTTTTTTTTTTTTTAATTTTTCATTTTGAGACACTGTCTTGCTAACTCACTACAGTTGTCCACTCTGGGCTTGGTCCTGTTGTCCCTCTGCCTCTGTCTTTTAGAGTGCTAGAATCAGGAGGGAGGCTCATTGGCTACCTCTTGCCCTCCGACAACCTGTCGATCGAGAGGTGACACCTGCAGCTGTTGTCCCAAGTGCTCTGTTCCTGTCACCAGGACTCCGAGTCGCCACTCACTTGCAGCTTGCAGGCCTCATACAACTGTAACTCTCTTACCCTCCTCGCAGAGTGTCTGCTCCTCCTGTGTCCCTGGACACCCTCTCTGCTCCATGTGTTACAGATCCCCAAGTCCAGTGTATCCCCTGACAGCGTGAGGAAGCCTCTCATACAGAGCCACTGCTCCTCCCAGGCTGCAGCCACTCAAAGGGCAGTAGGGGCCATGACAGATTCTCAAAAACACAAGCACCACAGGGGTGTGGTGGTGCATGCCTGTGATCCCAGCACTCAGGAGGCTGAGGCAGGGGAATCCACAACTTGAACGCCAGCCTGGGCTACATAAGGAGATCTTGTCACAAAAAAACCAAAGCCAACCCCCAAATCCCCACTGGTCTGTTATTTGGACACACATGCACACATGCCTGGCAGAATGGACCGTAAGAAAGGATTCTCAGGTGTCTGTGGTAATTGGATGACGATGGCTATTTTTTTTTTTTTTTTTGTCCTTTTTGGCATTTTCCAGCATTACTACAATGAGCTGGCACTTTGTCATGAAGACAGGAAAAACGCCAATTTTCTTTTTCAAATCCCATCAACACATAGGTACAGACATTGTAAGCACAGAAGCAAAATCAGCCTGCAGTCACTGTTGCTCCAGAGAGGGGGTCAGAGCATGTGGTCACCCTTGGGTGAGGAGGACCGCATGGAAATGAATCAGCTGAGTGTGCGAGGAGAGGGGGAGTGTGACAGTCAGCTCCGGAGTCCTTTCACACATGGAGGCCTCAGGCTATCAAGACAATTCCCTAGCCACTGGTAAGACCTGCCTGGGACAGAAAAGCAATTATCAGAAGCCCCTCCTAGGAGTGCTCCGCAGGCTGCCCTCCCCTCCATGTCCTGAGACCCACTTGGAACCCTCACAGGGCCACGGGGGAGCTGCCTGAGAGGCTCTGACTCCTCCCTCTGTGCCCAGTGCCAGCTCAGCTCCTCCCAGGGAGTCCAGACTCCTGGCTTCAGCCTTGCTATGACCAATGCCACACAACTTTCATGTGGTCCCTTGAGACTGTGCTGCCACAGCTTCACAAGCTGAAGCATCCTGCTGGGTTAGCTGTGACACATTCCAGGCTCTGTTACTCCTGTCAGCCTACCACTAGCCATGATTCCAGGACAGGGCTGCAGGGCCGAGCACCAAGGATCCCATGTGGGAACCTCACAGTGTCACTGATGTCAGTGGCCGCTACCTGAAGGTGCGGAGCTGTGAAAGCTATTTGTTACCCCCAAAGCCAATGGACTACATGACTGTGAAATTAAAGTGCACTCAAGAACTTCCTTATAGGTATAAAACTCTGGCCAGCAGAACCATGCAGCCCTGGAGCAGGCAAAGAGCTATAATGACAGATACGTGGTCACAAAAAACTATGCAGACCAATTCCAGATTTGTGGCTTACTTTAGGAGATACAAACACAGTGCACATTGCCCGCCTGTCCCCAGTGTGGTTCTTCCAGACACAGGTCCCACCTCTGTGGGGTTTGGTTTCATGGCCTTCCACCACTGCCTAGAAATGAGATGCCTCACCATGTCTTGGGGGCCTTTCTGTGGCCAGAGTGACAGCAAAGTCTGGACTCTGGTGCAATTGAGGATGGACAGGTGGGAGGAATATTTGTAAGTGTCCACGACTTAGAGGCACAGTTAGCCTCCTTGTGGGACAGCTCTCCCAGTGCAGCGACCGATATGGTCAAGTGAAGTTACAGAGGGTGAATGCAGCCTGCTGCAAAGCCAGCGCCTGCCTCATCTGGACTCCAGGACCCTTGCACACCTGTCCACCTCCTCCTATCCCCTCTAGCACACCTTCTAAGTGGTCCAACACAGGTATCTCTTCTTTCCTACTTTAAACTAAAGACATGTGTACCAAAGTGGCTCTTTTTCCTGAGAGGGGAAAGAAATTGCCCTCCCTTTAATTCTTCCTTGCCATTGACTGATTTTTCAGACTCAATGGCTCTAGTGAAGAAAGAAAGGTTTTCCTCTGCTGCTTTACGAAGAGAACTGCAGGCCCCATGGGCAGCAGAAGGATTATCACAGAGACAGAGGGTTCCATCCTCAAAGCAGTCAGCACACCAAAGCCCCACGGGACACGAGCAGAAGTCACAGCCTGGCGTTATGTCACCTGGCAGAGTGTTCCCCTTCAGCTTCCCATGAGGCAGTGCTGAAGGCACCAACACCTTCCCCAGTGCAGCTGGGCCATTGACGTCATCATCTCAGTGCCCTGCAGAGTGCGTGTAGCTCCTGCACATTGTGGCCCTGGCCATGTGTCTTTGGGTCAGCAAGGCCCTTTGTCCCATGTCCTTCAAATCCCACTGGCTCTGTCCCAGAGACCTTGAGTTCCCGACATAGCAGGCTGGCCTCCTGCACACCCAACTGGATATGATCAGCTCCTGACATCACTCAGCTGAGTTCTGGCTTTGTTGGATGGCTGTACGCAAATGGCACCTCTGTGGCTGTCACTGTCCTCACTCAAAATGGTGACAATGGTGAGTTCAGCATACATCCATGGGGGCAGGGCTTCCTTCTATCCTCAGTTAAGCAATAGGCAATGACTGAATCAAAGTCACATGACTATAAGGTGGCTCAGAGGGCAGGGGTCTAGGGGACAGTCACGTCTATGACACTCTTGGTGATGGGTGCCTCTGATTGGGAACTAGAGGGTGGCCCTGGGCTGAGCCCTGTCTCCTGGGCCTCAGAATGGCCTCCAGGGTTTGGCTTGTAGTCTCCCTAGCTATGACCTTGCTGTTTCTGTCACCCACCCCTTCCTGTTACTTACGAGCAGTGTCCTGTGGGTGCTGCACTCAGAAAGGAGGTCCAGCCTCAGTGACCCAGATCCTAATCTATGTGGCTTCCTGTAATTTTTCCTGCTAGTGCTGCCCTGCGTGAACCTAGCCCATAGCTGCCACCAAATCCTGGGGCCACTGGCCACTACCACTATTCCCTTCCAGCTCACTGGAGCTCCTGCAATCCCCAGGGAAAGAACAAGGTACTTAGACTATATGATGAAATCTCTTCCTTTTAAGGAAGCAGTCCAGTTGTCTCTGCTACAGCCATAAAAGGCAATGCAAGGAACACAAATACCTATACAGGGTTGCAGGGCCAAAGAGTCACTCCTCAGTTTCTGAGGGGACTGGTTCTTGCCTACCCAGAGGATCAAATCTGCATATGCTGGAGTCCTTCAGGAAAAGCATGCAGTATTTACAGATGATCAGGCAATCTTTCCATACACTTTACATCATTACATGACATACAACACCTGGTGCAATGCAAATGCAACTTAACAGCTGTTATATCTTATTGTTTGGAGGAACAGCAATGAGGAATGATGCCTGGAGGCTAGCAGTGCTGCTCAGTGGTGAGCACTTTCTTAGCATGAAGGAGGCCCTGGGTTCCATCCCCAGCACGGAGCAAAGGAAAGGAGGAAAAGAAAAGGGGTAAGGGAGGAAGGAAGTCTACAGTGCTCGGCTCAGACGCAATCTTTCTGTAACATCTTCAGCCCTCAGCTGCATAGATCTGGGCCCAAATGCTGAGAGCTACAAACTCTAGACATAAGTGTGCTCCACATGGGCATGCGGTGTCCCAGGCATCTGCCCCCCACACTGGAGAACCTGAGTCTCCATCCTTTTGCTGCAGCTGGGAGAGGCTGCTGCTGCCTGGGTGTCCAGGGCCTCAACCTTCAGAGATAGTCCTTGGTCACCTCCCCACAGCTGGGCTGGCAGGCAGCATGGCCAATTTCCATTTTACCACGACAGAAACAGAAGGGTTACAGACAGACCAAAACTACTTTGAGGACGTACTTCTGCCTGGCATGTCCTAGACAGTCATAGGCCTCAGAGCAAGGAGAAACGCAACACAGCACAAATGAAAGGAGACACAGGAGGCATCCTTCCTCCCTGAGTTAATAGAAGACTTTCCCCAAGATGATCAACATCCAGTCGCCTCAGTAAAGTCTCGTGAGAGGTGTGGCAGCTTCCAACTGCCATGAACAAGCCCAGTTACAATGCGGTGCTTCTAGAAGACTAACAAGGAATAGGAACACCCTGGAAATGCATTTCTAAGGTTTCTACCTCTGCCGACACAGCCCTTTCTCATCTTATCCCATTACAAAACTCCAAGCCCTCACCCTGACTGCTGATTTCCCTCTTAGGAACCTGCTGTAGCTCCAGGCCAGCAGGGCAGGGAGGGCGTGTGCCATGAGCAGGAGGCACCATGGCTCTGGTGAGGCCAAGAAGGTGCAGCTTCACACCAGGTGTCACCACAACCTCCGGCCTGGGGCCTAAGGACAGGGCTTGCGGGTAGTGCCTTGTGAGCTGTGGTTCTGAGTGTGTGTGGTCATGCCTAACCCAGGATCTTTAATGGCTACAATCTCTAGCTATGTGGCACCTCATTTTTAAAATTTACTTAGCTGGTTGGGGAAGCATCTGTCATCCCAGCTATGCAGAGGGCTGGGACAGAAGAGTTATAGACTGGAGACCAGAGTGGGCAATTTATCAAAATCCTGTCTCAAAATGAAGTCTTTTATTTTTCCCAGAGATTTTGGGTGAGGAAAGGACACACTGGTGTGGACTGTCCCCAGCTGTCCTCGAGGACACGGAGCTATTTTTCAACTCATAAAGCTTTATCCACATGGGAGATGCCCAGTCTACTGCTCAGTCTCAGAAAAAACAGGGAAAGACAAACTTGAATTCAAACAATTTTACTCTTCCTTTACCACCCTGACCCAGGAAGGAGGGACAGGGACCAGAGCTGCATGCACTTGAGCTCCCTGGGGGGAGTACCGTGACTGCTCACAGCTCCATCCCTGGTGACCTGGGACCCCCACACAGAGAGACACAGGCAGAGGCCCATCCCAGGGGACTGAATGACAGGCACTGAGACAGCAGCTGTGCCTGAGTACAGCTGGGATGTGGGCTTGGGCAGGGTGCAAACTGTCACAAGATGTCATAGTGGGGGGACTCGTTGTGGGCCCCAGCAAGTGCATCTGTCTGGTGCCCCAAGCCTCCTTTCCCAAAGCCTCAGTTCACCTGGCCCACAGGATCTAGTTTGTCACACATGCTCTTTCCCCTTCTAAGTCTACATATGAGATGCTCAGTGGAAAGTAGAGTCACTTCCCGTACACAGGGAGTGACCAGCAGACACTGCTCCTTGCCTGCCTGCTGCTCACTTCCCCTTCTCAGCAGTTCACACCTAATTATATTCAGGTCAACAGTAGACCCAGGTAAGGCACTCTGTCTCCCAGTCTGGCATGAGAGTGTGGCCTTGACACTAAGGTCTAGCCCTAGAAATAGAAAAGGGGGGAATGCAACGGATGAAACTTCTGGAAAAGCTTCTTAAATAGAAGATGGGCATCCCTTCTGGTATCTGGAGTAAAATGGAATGTGACAGTGAGAACTTTTGTAGCCTTCTTGAGCCCAGAGGAAAACCTGAAGCTGGATCCTCTTAAGAGTAACACAGTAGACACCAGGGCTGGGAATACAGCTCAGCAGCACAGCACCCACCTGGCAAGCATTAGGCCCTGAGTTTGATTCCTGGTACCTACAAAAACAAAAAGCAAGATTTTTCTTTCCCCAAGATAACACAGTGTAGCCATCACCTCAGGTTACAGTATTACTTTGTATTTTAATACAATACAAAGGGGCCTGTCCTAGACCTGGCCAAGTACTATGATGGTACAGTACACCTTTCATGTACAGTACACCTTTCATGTACAGATCAAGCAGCTCAGAGCCCACACCTGTGCTCTGGGCCAGTGCTCCAGGTATTCCCCTTCCTGGATGCTCTCAGAGCAGCAGCAGGGAGCCCTCTTTCCTCAAGCCCATGGAGCTACTCAAGGCAGTGGATCTTGAATCATAAGCCATGTTTTCCAGAGAAACCACAGTAAAGCCTTCCCAGTTTCCCTTTATTTACACCTCCCGGTGGCTTCCCCACCACCCTACGTACAATGCTGTGCCCCCTCCTGGGAGCTGTCACAAAGCTTCACCATGGCAGCACCACCTGGCCTGTTGGCTTCATCACACTAGAGTAAAAACCCAACCTATGCAATCTCCAGACTCCTCTTTTTTGAAAGAGAAATCAATTTTCTTCATATGCAACCTGTGGTTAACAACTGGTCTCTATTCCTAGCAACCAAACAATTTCCAATTGATACAGAAATCATAGACAGAATACAGAGGCACAATATGTGCACTGCTGAGATAAAACCCCCTCACACAACTAAAGGGGGAAGATTTACTGTGGTTCATGCTTCAGTTTGTAGTTGGTTGGCTCCAAGCATGGAGGAAGGGCCTGGTAGAAGAGAGCTCCTCACAGGATGACAGGCAGGAACCAGAGAGTGAAGGGAGGGACACAAAAGGAGAGAAATCCTTCCGGGTCATGGGCCCCTTGACATAGTCCTAGGTCCTATCAGTAAGTCAGCTATAAGCTGCATAACCCAGTCACATCTGGGTATACCTGAAATCTAAGCTATCACCATAATCCCTGCATCAACTCAAATCCCCAAGGACATCATCCTTGAGGATGGAGTTCTGATCTGGAGCAGGGTGGGTATATATCTTTTCTAGGGTGATTTCTCCATCCATGGCCTGGCTCACCAGAGATAATAATGTACATCCTCATCTTGCAGCTGGGTGTGGCTGCTGACTTACTTTGCCCAGAAGATGTGGGCAGAAATGACACTGAGACAGTCTGAATGAGGTGCTGGAAGCATGACCAGAGAAGCCACTGACCCAAGAAGGATGAGAAATTGTGGCCCAACCTGGGCCCTGGAGCTGCATCCAACCCAGTCCAGCTCACCTGAAGGCAGAGGACCTATAGGTGCATGAGAAAGATGTAGCTATTATTTTAGGCTAATGAGTTTGTGTGTGTATTTGTTATACAGCACTACTGTGGTCATTGCTGACTGAGTCAGGAAAGCAGAAATCTACAAATACTAATTGATTTCTAGTTGTTTGATTATGTAGGTTGGTCTTTAGTTGTTCACTAGAAACAATACCAAAGACTACATAGATGCTATTTGACTTTCTGTGAGAGGATGCCCTGATGGCCCATCACAGGCTGAAAGCATCTGATGTAGAAATGCACCTGACTGAGCCACAGCCCAGTGGCTCCAGGCAGTGTGCTGTGGCAGCCTTCCCTGTGAGCTGCTGCTGTCCCTATTGCTGCCATCCAGCCTCTGAGAGGACTGTGCTGCCAGGCACAGGGGCATACACTTGTAAACCCAGCTACTCAGGAAGCTGAGGCAAAAGGATTGTTAGTTTGAGGCTGGCCTGGGTAATGCAGTGACAGCCTGAATGGAAATTTTTAAAAAAATTGTCAAAGGGCTAGGAATGTGGCTCAGTGGTAGAATGCTTGTGTAACATCTATCAGGGCCTGAGTTCCCCCTACAGCACTACCTAGAGAGAGAAAAAGGAAGAGGGAAAGAATACTGAGCACTAGTGTGGAAAAAGATCACAATTTGAAACTCAAAGTATAATTTGTATTGGCTTCATATCACCCTCAGATCACTGAAAGATCAAAAAACTGTAGATGGAATCATTTCAAGTTGTCCACATCTAACACAACACACAAGACACAAGACGACAAGGTTTCTGTCTCCAAGGAGCCTGTGTGCACCCCCCACCCCACGCCTCTGCGCAATTTTTTTTTCTTTTCGAGATAGGGTCTCCCTATGCAGTTCAGACTGGCCTTCAACTCACTTGTGTAGCCCAGGCTGATTCTCTTGCCTCAGCCTCGCAAAGTGCTGGGATTATAGGTGTGTACTACCACGCCCGGCTTGTCTGCCCTTTCAACACCCCAGAGATCAGCTCAGTGCCCATGGTAAACTGCAGCCACAGCCATGTCAGAGATGAGCCGGTAAACCAGGGATAAATGGAAATCCCAGAGCCTGGGGATAGCCCAGCACACTGTGAATGCTAGGGTCCTTCATCCCAGGAGATGCCTAGGGAGATTCTGACCCCAGTTCAGTGTCACCTGGACTCATTTGCACTTGTCACGTGTCATTAACACCTTGCAAACAGAGGCAACGCAAGAGCAAGGAAGGAGCAGAAGTGCTCACACCTGCTGCTCGCCCGCTGTCCACATCAGTGCATGTTGTGCCAGCCAATCAGGGTGACAGTGGCCTGAAGCCTCTTGTTCCTGTTTTCCAGATCAGTGGCCCTATGTGGCCGGGCTCCTTGTCACTCCTTTCATCTCTGCTATTTTCTCAGCTCCTATCTCCTGAACCTCCTACCCCAGGACCTCTGCACATGCTGTCACCAGCCCCATGACTGTCTGGCTCCTCCTTAGCACCGAGGTCTCCCTCCCCCCATGCCCATTCCACCTGCTTATTCTCCATGACACACAGTCTTCTTTCTTGTTCTTTCAAAGGCCTGTGAAAAATCAGGTGTATTTTATGGAAAAACATGGATTTATGTCAAGGGCAGGCACCAGTGGGGTTGGGTGGGGGAGAAAACCATTCTTGAAGGTGTGCAGAAAGGCTGAGCAGTGGGTGGTAACTGCCTCCCGGAAGATGAGAATAACTCCTGGCTTCTGCCTCCTCCTTCCCAACAGAGCACCTGCGGGTCCTGGCTGGTGGGCCTGTTCTCACATCTCTCAAGCCTGTCCTGCTAGAATGTCCTTTCAAGGACAGAAGCGCAGAATTCTGGTCCCACACAGTGTCACTTCCTACATATGCTTTTTGTTTTCTCTCTTTCCCTCCCCTGCCTTCCCCCTTTCTCTTCCCCTATTTTTTTCCTTCTAAACTACTGAGGACTGAACCAAGATCTGTACTCTGAGCTACATCCTCTTTTTTATATTTTTTTATTTTATAGTCTTGCTAAGTTGCCAAGTTGCCCAAGTAGAATTGATTTTTTTTTTTCAGTACCAAGGATTGAACTCAGGATTGACACTTGCCAGGCAAGCACTTATTCTACTGAGCTATCTCCTGGCCCTGAATTTGAATTTTTGATCCTCTGGCCTCAGCCTCCCAGAGTGCTGGGATGACAGGTATGTGTCTACACACACAAACTCCTACACACACTTTGACCTTGGGAACCCCATGACCTCTGGGGTTCTTGGTTCTGGGGTCTGTGAGAGAAAGAGGTGCCTGGCCTGGAGCCCCTAACTATCCCCCACAGAGCCCAACCCCTCTTGTCCTCAACTCCCAGCTTTGGAATCCATCCCAGGGGACTGCAGAGAAAGCCACTGCTGTAAATGGTTCTTCTCCTTATTTGGCAAGAAAGTCTCCACTGAATGCATGCTCTAGTCCAAGCAATGTGTGCAACCTGACAATGCCCAGTGACTGGGGAAAGAGTCACTGTGGGCTGCAGCTGCACAGCCCCAGGATGCTGGGCGCAGAGACGGCCTGTGGACTCTTGGGTGGAAAGGAAGCTGCAGCAGCTCAGGGCGTGGTGACTTACGAGGGGGACCTGGAGGACACACCAGGCCCTGTGCAGATAGGGGAACTGAGGCTGGGTGAGCCACCCAGGCAAAGGCCAGGCTATCAAAGGCCTTGTGGCTTTGGGCAGGTTGTCTCCATGACAGGACGCTGCCTGCCTGCCGTACTGCGTGGGAAACATATAGGCCAGCTATGGAAAAAACGACTAGCACAGACAGGATAAGCTTTTCCCTGAGGGAAAGAGTGGTGTTTTCTTTTTCTTTTACCAGGGCCCACCCTCTAGTCCAAGCTCACGCCCACACAAACACAATCCATGACGCTGAACTTGGGCACAGTCAGAGAACCCTCAGCTCAAGCTGACACTGCGTGGCTGGCAGTGCTTGCTGAGCAGCTCTACCATCTGGGTTGGGAGAAACTGCAGTGAGACCCTGGGTCTAAGGGACAGCTTTGGTAGATGGCTCAGTCACTTCTTGTCCTCACCACAGGGACACCAGTCACCAGTGCTACCCCTAGACTGCTGCACCCCAGATTCCTAACAGTCTTGGGAAGAAAAGAGGAAGGGCTTCAGACCTAGGGCACAGGTTCTCCCTGTCCTCTGTGATCCAGGCACTTCACTCAGCCTGGCTGCAGCGTGGGCACAGGAAGCTGGGCCACAGACTAGGGGTACAGAAGGGTGGGAAAGGCCTGGCCCCAGGTGTTCTGGGTGGGGACAGCAGGGAACCTGGGGCACGCACAGCTCCCCTCCCCTGTCAGAGTAACTGCCTACTTCAAAGCCACCCTGACAATCCAACCTGACAAGGTGTATAAGTGCTTTGCTCGGTTGACTAAGGTCTGACATGAATGAACCCTCATTCAATACAACATTCTGTGAGAAATCTTACTTAAAAACCAAAGTTTTGGGGTGGCCAGATAGCTCAGTGGACTAAAGCGCCTGCTTAGGCAGAGTGCAGCAGTTGGGGCTTGATCCCCAGCCTGCCATGCCGGCCCTGCCCCCAGGGTGTGCTGAGACAGTGATTGCGAATGGGCGCGGGGTGGCGTGTGCCTGTAAGCCCAGCACTTGGGAGGCTGAAAACAGGAGAATCACTACAAGTCCACTCTGTGCAGTGAGACCCTGTAAATCCTGCATTAAATACATTTTAAAAAGCAAAACGGAAAAACAAAGTTTTGCTGTTGTTCTGGCAGGTCTCCAACTCCTGGCTCCAGCAATCCTCCTGCCTCAGCCTCTCCAGCAGCTGAGGCTACAGGGATACTGCATGCCAGGATGAGATATCTAAATTCCCATGAAGTAAGCTATGTTGCAGCCACTCACCACATTTAGAAATCATACTAGGCATCCTGGAGTCTTCAAAGATGGGTGGGTGTGTGGACTCAAACTCTGGTTTTTCTGGGAGTAGTAAGCAGTCAGCCTATCCCAGACAGTATTTTGGGGTGCTTTCTGTGAGCCAGTCTACCTGGCTTAGCTCACTGAATGCCTTTTTAACCCCCTATTGACCATGGGTTAAGGAGAGACGTTGAGCCATTCTCACTATAGATGAGAACACTGAGGATCAGAGAGGTTGGTAACTGGACTAGGGTCACACAGCAAGTAAGCGGCTGAGCTGACCCCAGCCTGGGTCTTTCCAGGCCTACGTGTTTCCACTGCACCCAGGGTAGCCTGGGCACACACACCTCACAAGCAGGCCCATCTTTTCTCAGGTTCTGAACCATAGGAAGCAGCACCCTGGGGCAGAGAGTCTGCTGCACCAGAATCATTTCATCTTCCTTTAAAGCTCAGGCTCCCGAGTCCTATTTTCTTCCTTCTTTAACAAGTGAGTCATTTAAACACTTCAGAAGCTGCTTCTTTCAAAGATCCAGAGTGATGTCTATTTTCTTCTCACCAGAAAACCTTCCACATTTGCATCGCAGGCTGGTTGTGCCTGGGGCAGAACCCTCTGGTGGGAGGACCAGGTAGCAGAGGGCAGGGTGGCGGGGTTCCCATGAGCACACAGCCTCCAAAGCCCCGGATGGAGAACCTGCCTGCACTTGGCTGCCTCCTGGGGCCTGCGGGCCCTGAGCAGATTCCTGGGCTCATAACCAACTTTCTGTGCCAGCCGGAAGGTGAGTGCTTGTGACGGTCATGTTGGCAGCAGGCGAGAGGGCCTCTGGCTTTGCAGGGGACACTGCAGAGGAACCTGGGTGCTGCTGAAGCTCAGCGGCAGTGCAGCCTGAGAGGCTGCCCCATGTGGGAGGCACAGGCAGCATCCCTACTTAGATGATTTCCATTTAGAAAAGATGAAAACTAGTGACTTCACCTGCAGGAACTCAGAAAAAAAAGTCTCTCAGGTGTTCTCAAGTGTTCAGCAAAAAGACAAGAGGTCTGTGCATGTGTGGTACAGGGAAGCCTGGACTCTTACCCAACACCTACTATATGCCTAGCAGGTCTTCAGCTAGCAGCCACCCTATGGACTTCATCCTCTAAGACTCATGGTGATGGGTGTGGAGGGTGAGGCTGAGAGAGGTTAGTGACCTGTACAAAGTCACCAGTGTCACATTTTCCCAATTACTCCTCCCCAAGGTGGAACCTGGCCTTGGTCCTCAGCCAAATTTCCCTACTCCCTCCTTCCCTTCTTTCCTTCCTTCCTCTCTCCCTTCATCCTTCCCTCTCTCCCTTCTTTCTTTCCTTCCTTTTACTGGCAGTAAGGATTGAACCTGGGGACTCCCACATGCTAGGCAAGTGCTCTACCATTTAGACTACCATTCATGGGGCCAGGGAGATAGCTCAGGGCACAAAATAGACTACCATCCATCCCACTTTATTTTTTATTTTGAGTTAGGGTGTTGAATCTGTGACCTTCCTGTCTCAGCCTAGCCAATAGCTGAGATCACAGGCACATGCCACCCCCTCACCTGCCTGCCCCAGCTTGATCTTCCTTTGAAAGCAGATCTGTCTCCTCTGCTGTGCTGGGGCTCTCAGTTTACGTCACTTCCAGGCCTTCACCTTCAGCACACTGTTGATTCCCACATGCTAGCTCTCTGGTTCACTTACTGCAAAGCTGGGTATGTTTTTCCGCTTTAACTGCTGACACATTGCACCCTACTTAAGGCAAAGCCTATGCCAAAGCCACCTAGGGTTCTGTTGGCCCCCTTCTTCTTGAAATCTGTCAAATTCTGCTTCTCCTTGTTCAGTATGCTTTCTGAACATCCTTTCCCCTTTCTATCTAGGTCTCTTTGTCTGCCAGGAACAGAAGTGCTTTATGAAGAGTGCTACAAGCTGGTGCCCTCAAAAAGAGGCTTGAAGCCAGGCATGGTGGTGCACACCTGTAATCCTAGCACTTGAGAGGCAGAGGCAGAAGGATCCCCTTGAGTTTGAGGTCAGCCTTTACTACACAGTAAGTTAAAGATCAACATGAGCTACATAGTAAGACCCTGCCTCAAAACAAAACAAAACAACCTTGCAGAACTTTGGAGAGCACTAGTCTGTTGGTTTCTAGGATCCTGGCAGCCAGTGGTGCCACGAATAATGCAGCACCACGTGGCATCAGTCTTTGTGACAAAGGATTTTATAATGAAATGTTTTCTTTCAGATCTGAGTTTAGTTTCTAAAGAAATCTCACTGGGAAATGCTGAAGCTTGAAGGCCTCTGTTCCTGAGATTCCCTGCCCTGCTCTCAGTGGCTCCTGTTGTCCCCAGCACCACCACAACTGCAAGCAGTGGCTCCCAGCCACCTAATCCCACAGCCCCTGCACCACTGCACCCACCTTATGGGGGGCCATGGAGGTCTGTAATCAGGGAACTCTCCCCAGTGCATATATGTAACAACAGGCAGGCCAGGCTTACAAAAGCCATGTTCAACTCACTCCCAGGGCAGCCACAAAATCCCATTTCTTAGGCGGCTGATGGTAAAGATGAAACAAATGAGAAATGCATATTTGACACTGGACATGACACTGTGGGGCCCTAAACGGCAGATTCCCATCGTCTTCCTCTTCCTCTTCCACTGTGGAAGCACACAGGAGACAGTAAATGCTTCTTGAATGAGTGAATGGCTGGATTTTTAAAATGCAGCTGTGCGGCTGGGCATCATGGTACCTGTAACCCTAGCACGCTGGGAGGCCAAGGGAGGAGGATTACAAATTGGAACCTAGTCTGGGCAACTTGGCAAGATCCTCAAATTAAATGAGGGCTGAGGATGTAGCTCATGGGAAGGCACTTGTACCACACAGAGACACAGACACACACACACACACACACACACACACACACACACACACACGCATGCACCCTGAAGGTGTGATTATTAACTGTGCATAAAGAAGGAAGAGGAGAACAGGGAAGGGGACAGTAAATCCCACAGAGGGTGCTGAGGGTGGCACATCCCCTCCTCTATAGGTACTGGCCTGCATCAGCTTCTTGTCATCAGGGCCCAGGTTTGACCCTCATGAACTCAGAACCATTAAAGGGCAACCCACTCTGTTATTACCGCCTTTGTGTATACAATGGCAAGAAAAACTGTCAACACATTTTCCAAATATTTCCAATGAAAATATATTACTTGTAAGGGATGGCAATCTATTTTAGAATACATCCCCCAAGGGACAGTGACTAAAATCTGTCTCCCTGTGTGGAAAGCACACATACATCATTGTTTTGTTTATTCCTTTGGATTTTCTAAGTATTCTTTTTCTGTCCTCTCAACAAGAATCACACCTAACGCTGCCCACAGCCGGTCCCTCCAAACTTCCTCTTCTCTCTTCCCTGAGTGTCTCTCTCTCTCTCTGTCTCTCTGTCTCTCACTCTCTCTCTCTCTCTCTCTCTCTCACTCTCTCTCACACACACACACATACACACACACACACACACACACACACCACCATTAGCACTTTCCGTGAAATATTTGCAGATGACTAATTCACTGTTAATTAGTTGGAGAAAGCTTTGCTATACCCTGTAAACAAGAAGTCCTGGCCTGGCAAACATATTTGTGCGGGGATTTGTCTTTCCTGTGGTGTTGTTGAGGATGGGCTCAGGCCTCTGGCCCCAGAGTGAGTGCTCTACTTAAACATGCCTTTCAGGGAGCTAGTGAAATAGGGCAGCAGATTTTTTTTTTTTTTTTTTTTTGTCTTTTTGAGACAGGGTCTCGCTATGCAGTTCAGGCTGGCCTTAAGCTCACTTTTGTAGCCCAGGCTGGTCTTGAACTCACACTGATCCCCCTGCCTCATCCTCCCAAGTGCGAGGATTACAGGCATGCGCCACCACACCTGGCAGGGCAGCAGATTCTTGATGACTCCTTTAAGGAAGTGCTGGCTGTGGCTTCCTGTCGCCTCTCCTACCCCTGGAGTCCCCAGCCCTCCTGACCTGCTATCTGCAGTCTGAGTGGCCAGGCATCATACAAGTCTGAGGGGCTTCCAGTGAGAGCAGCTGGGGGACCCAGGAGAGTCCTGAGCCTTTTTGCCTGCATGGCCTCCTCTGACTAGAGTGGTGCTGTCCACATGGGCTGTGCTGGGGAAGCACTAGGTTATTTAAAAAACCCAAAGACACCAGAGTTGGGGATGAGGGAGAAAAGGCATGCACTGGTCTTTGGTGACACTTTGGGCCTCCAAGGGCAGCCAAGGTGAGAGTGTGGCTCTCTATGGTCTAGCCTCTTTTCCTGTCAAGCTCCTACTCACCTGACAAGACCCACTGCTCACTCTCCACAAACTTGAGTCAGCTGTATGGCTCTAAGATGCCATGCTACTGTCTTAGCAATAGGCCTGTGGCTCTTCTACTTCCACACGACATCCATATCACTTACACTCTCCCTTGACAGCTCCCCAGACTGTGGGCCACCAGAGTACTGGATCCTCTGCACAATAAAGAGCCCCGATTATGTCCTACTTGTGCGGATACATGGATGCAGACGTCTTACTACTTACATTTAAAACATTTCTAGTTTCATTTAACTTGGCCTTGATTGAATTCTGGTCTGATCAAAATTCTAATTCTGGTCTGGTATAATCTTTGGTCTGATCATGTAGTCATTCACCAAACACTGGTGATGTCTCTAATCCTGCTTAGTTCTGGACTGTGCAAGGGTGACAGGAAGCCTCCAAGGGTAGAGAGAAGAGCTAATGGACAACATATTTAGATTCAGTATATGTCAGTTTTACCAACAAGGTAATAGTTACACCACATGGCACATAAGGACTGTGACAAAGTTATACATTTAGAGAGGAGCTTTTTATTGCCCCTGAGGAAGCCAGGTCTTACGACCTTTAAGTCAGAAGTTACTGTACCTGGCACTCCTCCTAGGACTCCTCCTGCCCCGAGTGAAGGCATAGTTATAGACCTATGCCAACACTTATAATGACGCTCATAAAAACCATCTCTTCCAATTGTATGAAAGAACACAGGGATGAATGAGGTGAAATACAGTGTGACTCAACTAACATATAGGAAACACATAGAGTACAAAGGACAGGAAATAATAAACTCAAATAATAAGCCACCTCAAACATTCACCCTCAGCTTCTCTCTCTCACAGAGTTATATGTAATTTGGCCAGCAGTCAGCCAGTGATGTTCCCTGCCTCCCTTGCAGCTAGCTGCAGTCTGTGGACAGTGTTGGCACTTGTAGGAAAGTTGGCTGTCCTCACGTGAGAAAGACACCCCTTCCTCTGTTTGTTTCCTGTTTCTTATAGCAGAATTTCTGGCTTCCTGTTCCCCAGAGTAGAGCATGAGACTGGAGCTGGTACCTGTAGTTATGAAGATCACGGGCTAATTTTTTGTTGTTGTTCAGTACTATGATGGAACCCAGGGCTACTCTCCCTATCAGTGATAGCCTAGCAATTCTTATTTCATATTTATTTATTTATTTATTTATTTATTTATTTATTTATTTATTTGTCTTTTTGAGACAGGGTCTTGCTATGCAGTTGAGGCTGGCCTTGAGCTCACTTTTGTAGCCCAGGCTGGTCTCGAACTCGCACCAATCCTCCTGCCTCAGCCTCCCGAGTGCTGGGATTATAGGCGTGAGCCACCACGCCCGGCCTTATTTCATATTTAGAGACAGGCTTTGCTAAGTGGCACATACTGGCCTTGAACTCTTGATTTTGCTGTCTTTGTCTCCTGAGTAGCCAGAATAACAGGCTCTGAGTACTGTGATTTCACCATTGGCAAACTGCTTAAAACTCTGAGGTCATTCTGCAAAAACTCAAAAGTTTTCATGTTCCAGTTATGGAATACACAGCTAAATAGGCCATCCTGGTCCACCCAATGAGCTCAGACGTATGGCCAGAGTGTCATATCACACTGCCTAGCTTTCTGTCTCAATGGTGACATGCTAGGGTGTGGTCAGGCACCAAGAACCATGTGATTAAAATTGTTTAGTGTAGGGTTTATTGGAAACCAGTGTGTCTGTAGACTAGCTTACAGACACCTATGATGTGACTACCACAAGCAGCCCCATCTAAACTGTACAGCATTTTTGTCTGTTTCTTCATTTCATCTCAGTAGCCTCTTGAGCCCAAGAGAGAACCAGACTGGGGGTATCACAGCTTGGATGGAGACGCTCAGTCCCAGGCTTCCACCTCTAGCTGTGCTGGCCCTGGGCAGAGCCTAAGGGTGGCAACTGAAACAGCATATCAGGTGGGCCACATTGAGGCAAAAAGGGCACTGTCCAGTTGCCAGATGAGAAAATTAAGGCTTAGGATAGATGGACAAAGCTCAGGTCAGATAGCAGAGACTCCCGGTTAGATAGAGCTTGGGGCCCAGGTGTGTCAGAGGCAGAGTCCTGCTTGTGTCTTGGAGGTAGTTACAGTAACACTGTGACAAACCACAGTGTTTGTGTGTATGTGTGTGTGTGTGTGTGTGTGTGTGTGTGTGTGTGTACAATGGCTCACTACAACAGGTCTGGGCTGACCTGGCACTAGGGAGTGGGGGATCACAGGCCTTTGGAGGTGCTTTTAGCTGTTTGTGTCTAGACATTAGCACACCTCCAAGTAGCACAATGAATACCCCAACCTTCCCTGGGCAGGTGACACGGCAAAAAGACATTAGGAATGCATTGAAACATGCATGTGTCCAGTGGTGGTCCATGCCTGGACACTTTGGCAGGATATCATAGAAAGAGCTGTCTTAGAAGTAGCAGAATGGGGTTCTAATCCTTCCTCCTGTCACATTCCCTAGCCAGACAGGAATGAAACAAGCATCACCAAGGCCATGCCATCTCTCCAGCTGGCCTGGGACCATGCCTGGCTTCCCAACCACCGGCTTTCTCCTGCTCTTGTGCCAAGTCATCCCCATCTTCAGACTATGGGAGCCTCCCCCACACAGCTCCCTGGGCTCATTTCCACTTCCTGAATCAGGCATCTCCTTAGCACCCACCAAGAGGTTTCCAAAGAGTCACTCTGGGAACCCCAGTCAGATGAACATGAACAGCCACTTTCACCCTGCATTTAGGAGGCTGAGGACAGCCTCGTCCCCACATCAGCCATTACTGGTAATGGTACCATTACTCTGGGACCATTGAAGTGTGTGTGTAGGGAGGTTTGCTTCTTTTCTCCCTTTAAGAAAGGAAGTATTGTGAAATTGCTTTTCCAAGTATCAGACAGAATAAATAAATCACAACATTTACTTAATCCTCCATATTTGGCCAAGTGTATCTGATAAGAAGGTGACTGACCAAGATACAAGACAGAAACTTGCAATCCAAGGCACACAGCACAGCTGTGCTTTTTTTAACTTTAGTTGAGACAAATGTGATCAGAATGAATGCATTCCTGTCTCAGGCCCTTAGTGTGAAAAATACCCAAGTGAATAATGACGCAGTCCCACAGCAAAAGCCTTCGGGATAAGCTTAGCACATTATTTCTCGGTCTCACAACTATTCCTGGGACAGCCCCAAAAGCTCTGAAGATCATCACAACTGTAACAGGGAAGAATCTGGTCGATACTCTCAATCACGAAAATATTTGCATGTATCTGCGGTAAAGGACTCTTGGAAAATCAGATTTGCAGATCTTGATGTACCGAATGTCACAGCCGGCTTTGCCTCATGCATTAGCTTACGTTGACTTGCACACAGCTTTTTGTCCTCATATAGGACTCCCAGACCCCTGCCACGGCTCTCCTGGTTCCCCTTCTGGTGACATCTTCAATGATCTCTTTTCAAATTAGATGCAACAGAAGCTACACATCAGGATCTGGGCCAGAAAGGTAGAATTGTGCACTGAGGGGACACCATGCTCAGCCTCTGACAAGGACTCTGCGGCTATAGGGATTGTTGCAAAAATGATGGAGAAGCCACAGACAACTTGGGCAATGACTACTGTGTTGTGCTAGTTGTTGGGGGCTTTGCTACATGACAAGGAATCAGCTGGCTTGAGGTGTGTACACACATGTGTGTACAAGTGTGTGCATGCAATCCAGTATATGTCTGGATGTGTGCATATTGTTCACATCTCTATGGGTATACCATGTGCAGGTACATGTGCACATGCATGCTTACATGTGCATGCATGTAGGCCACTCATACATGCATATTCCCATGTAGATGGATATGTGCACACATTGTTTGCATGGGTGCATATATGTATATCTGTGTAAGTTTGTGTGCATGTGGATGTGTGTGCACCTGCACTACATATGAAGGTATATCTGTGTAGTGTATATGTCTGTGTGCATGTCCATGTGTATATCTGGTGTTTTCTGCAGCCAGGAGGGCCTTGTGAGAGCCTCCTGCCTGGGATGCTTTATAAATTCTTGTGGTTGGGCGAGGTTTATATTGAACTTTCCCTGCCCCAACGCACCCATCTGAAATCCTCTGGGAGGAGATAAGGCAGCACTCTATAAATCCAAGACCAGGTTTGTGGCCCAGGGCAGGCTCTTGTAGAAATTTATCCAACTCTGGGTTCTGAGGTTTCTAATCAGCCTACATTCAGCCTCAGACACCAAAGAAACTGCTGGTCAGACATATTTTCCTGTTTGCATGGCTATGTTTTTCTTCCCCCAGAACAATGTGCAGAGCAGAGAGCGATAAAGATGGATGGAGGTGGCACTGAGGAGAACAGAACTCTCTGGCCAGTGCCAACAGTGCGCCACATACTCACCGTGGTCGTGGGCAAATGCCAGCAGGTCCAGCCCCACCAGCATCTGAGCCAGGTCATCGTAGCGGCCACAGTGCTCCCCAGCGCCATGTGACACGAAGACCAGGGCCCTGAAAAGACAAGAAAGGGATCTGTTAGGCTAAATGTATGTGTGTGGGGACGGTCATCCTCATGCTGGCTTTTGTGGCCAGGAGGACTGGGTCCACCTCACCTCTGGCCTCCCTGTGAGCTCACTGTGAGCCTTACTTCTTTACAGATACAGTGAGATTCACAGAAGCAGCATGAACTGCCCAAGCCACACAGCAAGCTGGCAAAATACATAAATCTGAATATGTCCCTATCTGGCTGTCAGGGCTCCAGTGGGCTGCCCCAGGGCCCAGGACACAGACAGCACCTCAGAGGGGACGGGGCCCTTGACACACACCTCACTGTGCCATGGCTCGCTGCCTGGAGTCTCAGCTTCCCAAATACCTGAGGTCAGTTTTCTGAGGACAGAAGCCCCCAACACATCCCAGCCCAGCAGCACCAAGGAGGGCCTCAGGCATACCCAGTTCTGGAGTCCTCTTTCGTGAGCGCTGTTAGCTGTCCCGGCTGCCTCCATGTCCTAAGTCAACTCAAGTCTTTTCCTGGTCATTTTAGCTCTAGGGAAGAGGCAGAGGCTGTGCAGTGCCAGATCCAGTGGCTGGGTGGATGGACACGGCATCGTGTTTTTACAAGTCTGCCTTTCCATTGCCTGGTGTTTGGCAACAGCACTTACAGATACTCATGAAAGAGGAGCTGTGGATCTGCTTCAGAAAGTGGCAAAAATGATGGAATAAGAGTTCTGGGAGTAAGGGAGAGTCAAGGCCATGTGTCTTTTTTTTTTTAAAGAATGTGTATACTTTATTATTTTTAATTTTATTTATTTTTTTCTTGTTTCAGAACCTTTGTTTATTTATTCACTCATTTTTATGGCCGGCTCAGCCCACTCTGAGGGCAGGGCTGGCACAGCATGTGGTGCCGGGGATGGAACCGCACTCCCTGAAGCCGCCCAAGCTTTCCCAAGCAGGGGCTTTAGACTACTGAGCTATCCCACCGGGCCCCGGCCATGTGTCTTTTACTAAAATAATTTAGAAAATAAACATGCACCATCTATTTTGGTCACTGCATACACTCCAAGGCCCATGCCATGCCCATGCCCCCTTAGCCATGCTGTATAGCTGCAGGGATGGCACTGCTCTGTCTTTGCAGCACTGTATCTTATTCTTGGAGAAGCTTCATCTTTCCAAAAACACTTCTGGCCTCTGCTCTCCCTGCCCTTTCCTAAAACACAAGAGAATCCTCCATTCCTTCTGGGGGCTCCCTGCTTGCCAGCTGCCTCGCTTGCTCAGCCATCCACAGCGGCCCACAGCCCAGCCCTGGCTCCTTTCCTTATTTTCCTTAGTGCCAAGCAGCACAGCTAGAACCGCCAACCAACCATCATCTCCCCATCCAGAAGGGCCAGCAGCCCAAAGGACTGACTGATGGCTCAGTCCTCACATCCCTGGGGACACAGCAGCTGCTGGAGCAATCTAGCAACAGTTAACGTGGTGAACACACAGGAAAGTGATCAACTGGCTGCTGTAGTTCATCAGGGGCCACAGAGCAGAGGTCTTAAGGCTTCATTTACAAATGGCCTGAGGCTTTGCCATCATGCCTGTGATAGAACAGAGGACTCTGGAAATGCATGGAAAAATGCCTGGTCTCTCTGCTGTGAGTCCTTCTAACTCAGTGGTCCCCAACTGTAGCCACTGTAGAGTCTGGAAAGACCAGAAACCTTCCAGAAGTCCCAAGGCACCCCCCATCCTCCTGGTCTCTGGGCGTATTGAGTCTGGGGTGGAAATAGCTCCTCCATGGCTCTGTGTTCATCCAGGGTTGAGAGGCCCCTGTCGAATGACTGCAGAGTACAGACCATAGTGGTTCTCAGGCTTTGGCAGTGGTGAGAAGGTAGATGTTGCGGAACCACTGCTTCCCCAGAGATCCAGTGGACGAATGGTGGAGTAAGTGTGCACAAAGGTAGGGGAGTGCTCTCTTCTGTTTTTTATTGCCTTTTTGAGACAGGATCTCACTTGCAGTTTAGGCTGGCCTTGAGCTCACTTTGTAGCTCAGGCTGATCTTGAACTCACAACAATCCTCCTGTCTCAGCCTCCCAAGTTATAGGTATGCACTATCATGCCTGGCTAAGGAGAGTGTGCTGAAGAAGATTCAGGGATATTTTTCTACATCAGCACAGAGCCTTTAGAGCTCACCACTGTCATCCCTTATCTCAGTGATGTGGCTGTCACACTGCAGGTGAGGACACAGCCTCCTGTCTTACTATAACTGCAGGCTCAGCCTCTTCCACCGCACCCTCACCTTTGCCCCAGATGAAACCTCAGCCCCATGCCCCACCCTGGCCCTACTCCTTCCTGAAGCTGCTGCTTCTGTCTTGGTTCCTGGCTCACATCTCGCCTGGACTCCAACTCTGATCCATTAACATACCCCACCCCCTATTCCCTCTGCCACTTGCTCCCACATTTACTCACTCCTGGACCTGAGTCAGTTCTGTAGACTTGGTCTGGCACAGTAAAATCAAATCACACTGCCCTTCTGCCTGAAGCCATCCAGGGACTGACCACGTGGTAGAGCAAGGTTGGCGCCCTCCACAGCTCCACCACTGCCCCGATCCCCATCTCATTCTCCAGGCCTTGCACAGGTTCCTGGATCTGCAGCCAGGAGTGGGCCCTGGGCCTCTGCCCACCTCCACGGTGTGCACCCTCTCCCTATGCAGCTCTCCAGCTATCTGTGTCACACCACTCAATGCTCTTATGGGAAGATACAAGCTCACTTGTGTGAGTCTATTCCGGCCAGCTCAAGTTGGCTGTACACACTGTTTTAGAGCACACTCTCACTTCAGGGCCTCTGTGCCTGCTGGGGCTTCTACTGAGGACCCCACCTGGCCTCTCTGACTTTTGCACCCAGCTTTGTCTGTCATGTGGCTCTCTGGCTCAGGGAGGCCTTTCCTGACCTTTGATTTATGTGCCCTCCTCCGCACCTGCCTCCTCCAGATAGCACAGGTTTCATGAAGGCAGAAGGGTGCTCTGTTACTCCTGTATGTCCAGCCCAGAGACAGGCTGGTGCACAGAGAGCTGAATGCTGCTGGGACAGTGACTGGAGGACCTCTCCACAGACCAGGCGTGGGCTGCATTCCTGAGTTGGTGCCATCTGACTTCCAATGCTTTGGCCCTCCCTCCCCTCCCCAACACCTGCTGCGGACAGAGCCACCATCACCCTCCTCCCATCGCTCCCCTCAGTCCCTCATCTGGTACCTCAGCTTCAAGCATTCCACCTTTTGTGTTTGCCACTGAGGTAAAGGGGTAGTTCCCAGCTCCAGGTTCCCTGATGGAATGTCTATAGTTACCCCTGAATGCTGGCTCTCCCCAGAAACATCTCCTTAGGGATTCCATAAAACATTGCCATTAATTTTCTGGTCTGAAACCACCCAGGATGAAGCACTGAGAAGCCAGAGTGGACAGTAAACACACAGCATAGTTACCAGGCGCCTGTGACCCCAGAGCAAACCACCTAATGTGACTGTCATCATGGCTCCAAGTGAGCCTGGCACATCGCCTAATGGCTCTGGGTCTGTGTCCTCCCACAAAGACAGAGATGAAGCCACCTGTGCCTCTATGCTTGGCAGTCACAGGGTGCTCAGCTAGTCCAGAAGATGGTTGGGAGCCTGTCAGGGCCAGGTCCCAGGGACATGGACATGAACACAGGTTATCTATCCCTGCTCCACACAGCTTATAGCCCAGAGGGAAAGCAGATACCAGGCAGGGGACACATGCCTGAGGAAGGATGGTGACAGGCACCCAGGCACAAAGGGGGACAATAGGAGTCCTATGGGGTTGGGGGAGCAGTTAGACAAGGCCCTCAAATGATGTGCCCAAGGACCATAGTCAGGCATGTGAGAGTAGGACCAGGTTGTGGGTGGATACGGTGCCCTGGCTATGCCTGCCTTAGCATTAAGAGGGTCTTGTGTCCTGATGACCTGGAGGGGTGGGTAGGAGACGCACTCCAAGACATAGGCTTCAGCCTGCACCTACATCACAGGCCCAGCCAGCAGCCAGACTCGGGCTTGCTCCTCCACACTGGGATGGGACCACACAGGTGGTGACCTAATACAATTTTTGCTTTGCCGAGCCCACCTGACTAGTGTGGAGCAGAACTCGGAGCTCCTCAAGGAGCCGATGTGGCCAGGCCCCACGTGGGGCCAGGAAAAGTGGTCCTTCCCTCCCCACGCTGCTGCCCTCCACATCCTCAGCAGGGAGCAGCCCAATGACATTCGATGAGCCACGTATGTGACCTGGCAATGCCCACGGCAGAAAACAAGGCTGCAGGAGAGGCTGGCTGAGACCTCTTCCCTGGAACTTCCTCCCAGCCGTGGAAGCTGAGCCAGTGAGAATCAGCAGCTAGGGAGGCGGAGGCCGCCCTGAGCAGATGGTCAGCCTGGCACCCGGCCCCAGGAGGTGGGGCCACTCCCAGTGGAGCACTTGGAGCCTGGAAATGAATGCGCCATGCAGAGTCTCACAGAATGCACAGACCAGGGCCACTACATCTACACTCTAGTTTGAGGACAGAGCTTTTCTAATTGTTGGCATGACCTACATCTCGGGTCTCATTTTTCTTGCCTGGGAAGTGGGGATAATGCCACCAAACTGACCTCAGCTGGTGCCGCAAAAGTGGATGGGCTTCCTGGGCTGTAGCAAGTCCCAGAAGGCATTTCCCGGATGGTATCAGTGCCTATTTGTAGCACGCAGGCCTGCGTTTAAGCTCTGGACTTCTTACAGACTAGTATTCTAATCTCCATGGGCCTCCAGTTTCTCCACACATGACATGGGGACACTGTGCTAACCACAGGAGGTTGGGGATGAAATGTGATCCTATAGTTAACAGTGAGGCCTCTGCATCCTCAGCTATGGCCTCAGGACAATGAGGGGGAGGAGGGCTGGTGAACGTGAACAAATGACATTCTTATTGGCTGTGGCCAGCTGCCTGGTCCCAGGAGAGGCTGAACAGGATATGGGAAGATGGGGAACAGGTGCCAACAGCTACCGCTACCTGTACAGACAGAGCCCTGTGCTATGATACCAGGACCCTCACCTCCACCAGGAACCCTCCTACCCACTGTTCCACTCCAATGCAATACCTGGACTCAGCTGGACTCTGTCCATCTCACCTGCCCATAGGCAGAGTGAGGAACTCAGTGTTCCCTGGCACCTCCTCTGCTGCATGCATGACCTTAGGCTGTCACTGGCCTCCCTTCCTCCCATCTCCAGGCTTCATTAAGGAAGAACTGAATGGCTCCGAAGAACTGTTCTGTCAGCTCGTTAAAAGAGATCAGGATGACTCTAAGATTGTGTGGTAAGAAATGTCCAGTCCAAGGGATACGATGTCTGTTCTTTTCTCAGTCAGTGACACAGATGGTTCCGAATAGGTACGTGGTGTATGTTGGCCCAGAGAGCCCTGATGCCATCCTTGGACAGCACCTGCCTATTTTTGGTTCTGCTTATTCCCAAGCATCCCACTCAACCTAAGGAATCATTCACTTCAACATCTATCCCAAACTCCTTCCTGCCAAATCGTATGACTTTAAAAAATTCACCAGGCACATCTATCCTTGGGCCGGCACGTGGGATTGTGAGAGAGCACTGGATCCCTTTCCTATAACTAATGCAGAGCTTGGTGGGCCCTGTGGAAATCCAAATTTAACTTCCGGCCCCTCCTCAGTAGGAGATCTGAGAGGACTTATACTCCTTTCTGTCCCCAGTGAGAAAGTGTCCAGGGGATGAAAATAGAACCACACTTGCCAGGAGCTCTAAACTCTCCTGCAGGAAACTAGAAATAGACTTCTCCTTTGTGAAGCAGATCAATAATGCCCATCTCACAGGGTCTTTGTGAGCTCTGATTGAGGGAGTTTATGGAAAATAGCCCAGCGTGCTGCTGGAACACAGCTCAGCATCAAATAATAGCTGGCGCTGACAGCTGACAACGGCGCTGGCCAGATCTGGCGCCAAGAATGTTATTCAAGTTAACTCACTCCACCCTCACAATAACCCCACCAAGCAGGTACTGTTATTTTCCCCACTTTTCCAGTGAGGCCCAGAGGGGTCAGCCAGCTGACAGGAAGTCACACACTGGTGGGGTCTGAATTTATCAAGACTCAAGTCCTGCGAGTCTGCCCAAGTGACTGCTGTGTAGCTGAATCGAGAAGGGTCATGGATTGGGTTGTAGCCAGTGCTCTAGTGCTGACTGGCTCATCCCTCTGCTCTGTCCCAACTTTCCCTTCCTGCTGCCATTCTCCCACCACAGAGAAGGATGTTGGTTGCCTGACACCCCACTTCTGTCTGTGCACCCCCCTACACCTGGCAGGAGCCACCCAGGTTCCCCAGTGTTACTGTTCCCTCCTGGGGGTTCCAAAACCTGCATTTGCATCTCTCCCACCCAAGTCTGACATAATTTAGTGTAAACAGACCATGTGCTCTTTGAGGATAAGACTATGAGTTATGAACTCATCTTGGTACCTGTCCTCAGCAGCCAACAATGTCTCTGTTCTGCAAATACTGGCTGGGGGACTGGCTGGAAGGGTGGATGGGTGGATGGATGGATGGATGGATGGATGGATGGATGAATGGATGGATGGATGGAATGCCTCAGAGAGAGGAGATATAACCACAGGCTAGAATGCAAGGGAGCACTCCTGCAGCCCCAGGGTCCTTCTACTGTCCCTGATGACACAGGGCCAAACACTCCAGCTGAGGAGCATGTGTATGCAAAGGACACTCCAGGGAAGGTAACAGCTGTGCGAAGCTGGGGGACAGTGGAGACGGTGCAAGGCTGAGATGTGGATAGCAGGGAGACAGCACGGTGGGGGCAGCCCCTGCAGAGGCCCCAGATCAACGAAGAGGCTGTGGCCTGGCCTCTCTGGGACTCTGAGGCACAGCACGCTTCAGCTGAGGGTGTGGGAAGGTAGGACACTCTATGGTCATCAGGGAAACAAGGTTTTAGTGAATCCAGTGGGAACGAGATTACTCACTTATTATTGAAACCCAGCCCAATTTTAGTTTCTTTTTATTTTTAAAAATGTTTGTAGAACTGGGGATCTAATCTTGCAAGGGCCTTGCACTTTCTGGGTGAGCGCTCTACCGCCAAGCCATGTCCCAGCCCTTGGTTTCTTTTGAGATAGCAGGGCTTCCACAGAAGCACTTGGGGTGGGGGGTGGGGGAGAGAAAAAAGAATTATCATCAGAATACAACCACAGCAAAAGTTTCCTACTCAATTCTATTCTGGAACTCACTTTTCAACAGGATGCACTTAAAATCAGAACAGTGGGCCTCAGGCTTATTGAACCTCAGTGCTGCTCTCTACCCACAACTTATGTGTATGTTAATTGTCAGGTGAATGGAGGAAAACCACAGACCTTGGCTAGGCAAAGGGAAGGCCCTAGATGATGGCTATTGAAGTAAGTAATCTGAAAGGCTATCCTCAGAGCTACAGCACTTGCCCAGCAGGCTCAAGGCCCTGGTGCCCTCAGCACTGAAGGAAGGCAAGAAGGGAGGGAGGGAGGAAGGGGGTGCAAAAGTGGAAAACCGCCTTGATCAACAATCATTGTGCTGATTAGGAAGCAGAATCCCACCAGCCCCGCTGACCAATTTCTGGACTGGACCCTGGGGACTGTCCTTCTCTGGGTGCAGGCCTTTGACACCTGCTATGACCACTCATACCTCAGTTTCCTTGTCTGTAAAATGGGGACTCCAAATCACAGCTGCAACCTGGCGGCTCTGTGATGCACTGGAGAGGAGCATGTCAGTAACGAAAGCACACTGACTGTCATTATGTCCCCAGCGTGAGGTCAGCAGCACTGACCAGTCCACAGCATTCTGTAAGTTGGGAAGATGTGCATCTGGACAATCAGCCCCAGCAGGAGCTTCCAGGAGGGGGCAACAGAAGAGCACGAAAGGGAGGGGAGGGTGGTTGTGAATAGCGGCTTTAGAAGAGAGGTCTTTAGAGAAGACATGAGTTCCAAATTGATTGGAGATCACCTACCAAAATACTGCTTTTGTTTTACCACCTCAAAATTCATTCATTCATTCATTCATTCATTCAATCATCAATGATCTACTAAATGTAAACCGACTATGTCCATTCATCTCACAGTCTGGAGGAGACTGAGACTCAGTCCCATGATGCTTGGGGAGGTGACACTGGAAAAATCTCTGACTTCCTACTTGCCCATCAGCATAGCTAATCCATCTCGAAACCTCTCAAAGCCTCCAGGGTGAATTCCTGGCCTGCCCCTCCAGAACGCCCTCCAGTTCAGGATCTGACCACTCCAGATCAACATGTCAGGGTCCTCTTCCTCTTCCTCCTGTGCTTCCACTGACCCCCTACCCCAAAAGTTGAGGATAAATGTGGTACCACTCTGCCTCCCATGTTCCTGCCTTCTTCCCTTTTCTCTTTCATTGGGATGGAACCCAGGGCCTGGGGCATGCTAGGCAAGCACTCACTACTGAGCCATACCCTCCCAGGCCCGAGCTTTAACTGTCATTATGAGCATTCTCCAGTTGCAGAACTCTCAGAAGGGTCTGCAAGTCCAGCCTATGCACCTCACCAGCCCCAGGCACTGGAGAGTGGCCTCTTCCTCCTGCTCACCCTCTATTCCTGGCTCTCATCCTTCCTCTCTTTCTCTGTCCAGGAGCCATGCTGCTTCAGAGCGCTCAAAGAAGCTGCCGCCTCCAGGGCAAATGTCTGGTCCAAATCCACTTCCTGATTATTCCACATGGCTGCAGTTTTTGTGTTCATATCAGGATCATCTGTGTATCTCTTAGCTAGCACCACATGCAGAAAGGGGTAGAGATGCTTATTTACTGAGCTAGGTACTTCATGTATGTCTTGCTGTTGCACAAATCCCTTGGTTGGAACACCCTTGCCTCCTCCCAGGACCAGGAAGCAGGACTTGTCAGTATCCACATGGGCAGTTCATGCCAACTTGAAATCCTTAAGGTAGGACACTGCCTTCACCTTTTACAAAAATTCTTCATGCCTCATCTGGCACTTTATGTCTGAGCCTCAGTGGTGAGGGGGAGTATGAATTTCTCTCCTTTCACCTATGTCCTGCTGCCCCCGGAGACCATGCTAAATCCAAGTCTATCATTCTATAGCTCTTTCTATAGAGATCTGAATCCATCAGTCTGGCTTTAAGATACTTACACAGTAAGATCGAGAAATATGGTAAATATTCATTTTTTAACCTATTATAGTAAGATATATTGTCATCAATCATCCTGAACATTTTCAAATCCTTCTCTCCAACACATTTACCCAATTGTTCCTACCACCTTCTGAAGTAGTTTTGGAAGTTGTCTAGTTTTCTGTCATGACTGCCTCAGCGCCCTGAATAATTCCAAATTAAAAACGTTTCCCTTTCACAGTCATTCTGACATAGGGGAATAGCCATATCACACAGTGCCAGATTCAGTGAGTGTGGTGGATGAGGAATCTCTGCCACGTTTTTATAAGCCTCTGTTTCTGCTGGATGACACCCAACAACAGCATTTATTTTTCTTTTTTTTTTTTTTTTCTTTTATTGTTGAGACAGGGTTTCACTATGCGGCTCAGGATGGTCTTGAGCTCACTATGTAGCCCAGGCTGGCCTCAAACTTGCAGTGATCCTCCTGCCTCAGCCTTCCAAGTGCAGGGATGACAGGCGTGCACCACCAAATTTTTGATCCCACTTCATAAAGACATTCATGGAAGAGGACTTCCAGAACAGCTTCCAAAAGTGGTGCGAATGACAAGATTAATGTGTCTGAAGTGAAGAAGGGGTACTTAGAGGGGGGTGTATGGTGATATGCCTCTTTCTGTAAGAATTAGAAAAATCTTTTTTAGTTCGCCATATTTTTTGATAAGCCCTTGCATGTTGGGCGGGAGATGTAGCACCCTGTTCGAACATTTGCCTAGCACAGGCAAGGGCCTACACTCCATCTGCAGTACCAATGCAAATGTACCTTGTTAAGACAACCTTTTCACTTGCTTTTCCTTCCCTTACCTTCCTGAACAGACAGCAGAATAAACACTTCTTCAGTCTATAACCTATGTCCACACCGCTTAATGGGAAAGGATTAGAGAAAAGGGGGAGTTATGGAAAACACACACTTCTAAACTCAGCTTGCCTGATAGTGAGAGACACTCAACCTCAGGCATCTTTCCTAGAAGAGAGGACCAATAATCCCTGCACTGGAAGGATCTACAGATGAGCTGACAGGGGCCTGCCTGCTCAGTATATGCTCCTTTCTCCAGGCCTCCCTTCCCTTGGGTGCCTATCAGGGTTGCACAAGTTAAGATATCTGAGAAAAGCAAAAGGGTGGTTGCTTCTTGTGAGACCAAGCCAGATAGCCCTGTTTGTCACTTGGCAAACTACTTCCGGTTTTCTGGCTGTGGATTCAGATTTTTAAACATCTGGCTCACATAAGTCAGGCACACCTGTGCCACTGTGCTGACTACAATCAGTCTCTCTCACAGGCCCCAGCCTGACGTATATGTACTTGGGATGCAATGGCGACCACAGTCTACCTAAGCCTGAAGGGATTCCCCACATCCTCCTCAGCTGTTGGCCAGATGGAACCCTTTCCAGCTCCAGTAATATAATGACAGCAATATAATGACTCCCACCAAAGGGATAAAGCAATCAGAATGGGACCAGGCACACGGTGGAGGGTCAGCTGCCCAGATCTCAGCAAGAACAGCAGCTCTGTAACCCATTCTGCATGGACAGATCTTAGGCTGCAGCCTGAATGCGTGTTGGGAGAGCACCTGGGTGGACAGGGCTGCCCAAGCCACCCATTTGGCACCACTCCTTAGGGTGATATGGGTGAAACTCTAGGAGACCAGTTAGTCTTGTGTGCGTGTGCACCCACATGTGTGCACATGTGTGAGAGCAAAGATAATTATTGCCACAATGATAGCATCCTTTGAGCACTAATGGGCATCCAGGTGGCAGCTCTATACACACAACCCATCCACCATGCAAAATGCCCTACACTATATGAGTTACACTGCAAAAGTGGCCTGTCCCCTGCCAAAGCTGAAAGGGAGACTCAGGTCTTCAACACTGCCCTGCTGGGAGGTGTCTGGATCACAGAGGCAGAGCCCTTATGAGTAGAGTAATGAGGATCCTGCAGGAGTGGGTTTTTCCTTACAGCTTGGGTTGTTAGAAAACATTCAGTCTCATCCCTCCTCTCCTCTCCTCTGCACCAGCCTGCATGTCCCTTTGCTTCTTACCGTGAGGCCAAGCAGACATCAGCATTGACTCTCCAGAACAGTGAACTATGGCCAACCTTTCCTTGCTAAATTACTCAGTGTTGGGTATTCTATTCTAGCAAATGAAGAGACAAAGACATGATGGTTGATTTTCAGATGTCAGCTCATTTCTTCCTCATAAGTTCATTCTTTCTTTTCTTTTTCTTTCACAGAGTTTCACTATGCAGTTCAGGCTGACCTTTGCACTCACTATGTAGCCCAGGCTATCCTTAGCCTGGCAGGTGCTGGGATTATAGGTATGTGTGGCCACACCCAGCTTTGCTCTTGTTTTCTAGAGGCCAAATCTTTTTGAGTTGTCAGAAGTTAATGGAAAATCTCCAAATGCCTTCATGTCAGACCATCTCCTGAGAACATGTTATCTGATTCTTGATCAGGTTATCCTTTTTGGGGTTGTGGGGCTGTTAATCAACTTTTCATTACTATAACAAATATTGAAAATAACAGCTTATAGGCAGAAAAGTTTGGTTGGCTTGTTGGCTCAGTTTGGAGTTTCTAACCCACAACTCATTGGCTCCATTGCTATGGGCCTGTGGCAAAACATCACAGTGATAACATGGAATGGAGGAAAACTGCTTACCTGATGATCAGGAAGACAGGAAGACAAAGGGGTGGGGCTACACCCCCTTCAAAGTCACACCCCCAATGACCTTACTTCCTCCCACTACAAGGTCACCCCCCAATGACCTCACTTCCTCCCACTGGGCCCTCTTAAAGGTTTCCTTGCCTCCTAACAGTGCTACTGACTTGGGACTAAGCCCTTAATGCAGAGATATTTATCCAGATGTTACATGTCTTTCACCTTTCTTTATCCTTTCAGAAGGAGCTTAAAGTTTGTCTAGTGTTAGAATTGGAGAAGGTTAAAAAAAAAAGAATTGGAGGAGGTGATTGACTCCTGTCCAAATCTTTCAACTCAGTTAAAGCAAAAGCTTTAGAAACCTAAGTAACTTATTAAAAATTATGTTGAGGAGGAATATAATTAATGTTTCTGGTGAATTTATGAAGTGAAAAAGCATGCTACCAAATTTTCAAACGTGTAATAGTTTTAAAATGTACACACCCACTCATATACACATAATTTATGCTTAAAAAAAGAATACAGGTCATTGTAGAAAAATACAGACAAGCATAAGGAAAAGAAAATCAACCCATAATCTTACCACCCAGTAATACCCATTACAAATATTATGATTTCCTTCCATTTAAATGGTAAAATTTGTTTATAGTTATTTACAATTCAATTATAAATTTTAATTAGAATGTATTGTAAATATGCAGTGTATGTTTCACTTTGAACCCTGCTTTTAATATACTTAACATCTTTCCATGAACATTCTCTCTTGGAAATAACACTACTACTTCTCCCAGAATTGCTACAAAAGCAAATGCATTCCACACTGGAGAAACCCCCAGCACAGGTCCAGCCCCTGGGAAGTATTTAGAAAATACTGAGATTATAGACATGTGGCACTTGAGTCATGATTCCCTTCCCAAGCTCATAGCAGACATCACTAGTCAATCACAGCACGCTTTTCTGCAGAGCCAGGAAGTCCTTTAATCTTTCTTTTCACCACACCCTGAACAGCCACATGTTTGATCCCTTGACTGAATCTTGGCTTTAAAAGGACTAGTTATGAGATGCTTCAATTCACAGTTTTCTTCTGGGACTAAGTCACCACTATGAGAGCACACAGTTTCTAGCACACAATGAATCTACAATCAGATCTTTTATATTTGGCTTGGACCTTCACTGGAAGCACTGTGGAGTGAATGTGTAATGCCTGCCAAAATCAGGGCCTGGCACCAAAACCTCCTATTAAGTCTCCAATAAATTAGCTACCTTTTTGCTGCACGAATAGCAGCAAGCCAGAGCTAAGCTTGGGACCAGTCCTTCTTGATTCTTGGACCACTGGGACATAAGAATATCATCACACAGTCGCGGAGCTGTCCACTCCTTTGTGTGCCAAAACCTCCAAGAAGCTCTCCTGCTACAAGGATAATTAAATTCCAAAGTGGGCCTACCATGAAGTTATTCAACTAGAAAATTACAAGCCACAACAAAGATGTATTTCCATATAAATGTGCAAAAGCAAATCTAGCATCAACCAGCCTGAAAGAGAGGGGAACAGACTGCTCAATGCATTTTAACACCTAACTGACTATATTGCTAACATCTCTCTTTGGTCACTGTGACAGCTGTCTCAGAGCTGGGAGGTGCTAGAAGGTGAGGCCTTGCCCTTCTGCACAGCCACAGGCAGGATGGTACTGATGGCATGCTGTACCAGGTTGATACCTGCCACTGCTGGCTGTGTGACAGTGTTAGCCTCTTCACCACATTCCCATTACCTTGCCCTTGTTCACCCCAGAACCACTGTCCATTCAGTGTCTAGGACATTTACTCCTGGCTGTGTGGCCAGCTTGTCTCTTGCTGGCTACCCTCTCTTCTCCACTCCAGAAAGCCTGGGCATAGAGGGGACAGGCTGAGAATCCTCCTCAGTCCTCAGCCTGAACTTTTTTTTTTTTTTTTTTTTTTTTTGCTTTTTGAGACAGGGTCTCGCTACGCAGTTGAGGCTGGCCTTGAGCTCACTTTTGTAGCCCAGGCTGGTCTCGAACTCGCACTGATCCTCCTGCCTCAGCCTCCCAAGTGTTGGGATTACAGGTGTGCGCCACCACGCCCGGCTCTCAGCCTGAACTTTTGCAGGCAAAGAAAAATATCTCCAAGATGAGACATGACACTCCTCCCAACCTCCTAGCCAGTCGAGACCTGCTCCGCACACAGGCTGTCTTTTATGCTGAGAGGCCCCTGAAAATAATCTGGGGCCAAAGATGGGGATGTAATACATTTCTTTTCACACAGCTATCTATAACTTCTCATTTATATGCCTAAGACTTTATATATCCTATCACTCGTATCCTAAAATACTCCATATTAGAAAAACAACATAAATCAATATTCTTTCTATGGCAATATATGAATATGTCCCTAAACCTCACTTCCAACCATACCTTGGCCAATATCACACAGACTGGCAGGGTTACATAATTTCTTGTTATAAAACAGATATAAATATTAAAAAGTACAAACAATTCATCCATGCAGTTTAAAAAATCATAAAAGCGGATATGTATGTACCCACCACCAGCTGTGGAAACATCAGCACTCATAATTGTGCCACATGCCTCCTTCTCCCCTATAGGAGTAACTTCTTGCCTCAGCTTTTGCAATTGATTATTAATACTTGCTCATCTTTATAGTTTAACAATGTGTACATGTAAGTGAAGTAATAATCTGCTTACAGTTACTTATGTTTAACATTTTATAAATGTACAGAAGTACAGGATACTTATTTATTTATTTATTTATTTATTTGTTTTTGTCTTTTTGAACCAGGGTCTCGCTATGCAGTTCAGGCTGGCCTTGAGCTCACTTGTGTAGCCCAGGCTGGTCTCGAACTCGCACCAGTCCTCCTGCCTCAGCCTCCCGAGTGCTGGGATTACAGGTGTGAGCCACCACGCCTGGCTAGGATACTCATTTATAATGGTTTTCCTAAGACATATTTCTTTTGTTAATCTGCTTTGGTGTCTAATCTGCATTGCTATGTGTAACAGTAATATATTTTTCAATGCTGTGTAGTACTCTGCTGTAAGACTGTTTTTTAATTTATCTCTGTCCTATCAGTGACATGTAGATATTTCCAGTTGGTTATGTTACAAGTCCTACTGCAATGGACACTACTGTGCATCTCCTGATGACCAGGGACAAGAGCTTCTCTATAGTATATGAAAGAAATGTGAACACTGTCAAAATAAAAATGGACTCCACTCCATTCTTACACCAACTTTAACCCAAAAAAGTAAATTAAGCTGGGAAGTTGTGACAGAAGTGTTCCTACATGTGACTGCCTGAGAGTAACAATAACAGAAGCTTCTGCCTGGACAAGCTTGCACATAGACTAACACAACTTTATACGAAACATCCTTAATCCCAGCACTTGGGAGGCTGAGGCAGGAGGATCAGTGTGAGTTCGAGATCTGCCTGGGCTACAAAAGTGAGCTCTAGGCCAGCCTGAACTGCATAGGGAGACCCTTCTCAAAAAGACAAAGATAAATAAATAAATAGAAACATCTTTTTGCAAGGACGTCTGCCCAGCATCTGTCTGATGCCACTCTAGTTGTTAATCATCGTGGCCAAGAATTATCGCATCAAAATATCCGAGCAAGTCCTCTTCCTTGCTCTCTTTAAAACCTTCCTCTGGGCTCGACCTCCTCAAATATGCCCATGGCTTAGTAGGGCATGAGAATTCCCTCTGCAACACTGTGTTATTCCCAATAAACACGGCACTCTTTGGAGACCTCTCTGGTGTTTGCCTGGTGGTCGAAACATGGAGCGAGGGAGCATGAGGATGTTCAATATCACCACACCCTGACAGACTATTCTCTAAAAAGGTTAGAGCAATTCATGCTCCTGTCTGGTGGATGAGCATTCCTCCAGCAGCAGCAACACTCAGTAATGTAAGAACTTCAGTTTTGCCAGAGGAGCAAGTGTTAATGACAGCTTCCTGGTTTCTTCCTCCCTGGTGATCAGGGAGGTGGAGCACCTCCTACTGCACACAGGAACCTTCTGGGTGATGCCCATGCTTGTGTGCACCCAGCCCTGTACACTTCCCTTCCTCTCTGCCCAGTGAATACCTGCTAATGCTACAATACCCAGTGCAGATGGAACTTCAGGTGACATCACCCTTCTGGGATCCCCAGACAGAATTATTTCCTCTTAGTGTCTGGGTCCTGACAATCCTGGGCCTGACTACATCACTTTCTCTAGTCACACTAGGCTGGGATAACCAATTTCCATGTTGTTTATGCCATCAGATGACTTCTTCCATAGTGTCCCTTGTTTTATTCTCTCAGAACAATGCTAGCACAGAGGGCTGTGCAAGATGTTCTTTGGTGGGTATCATCAAGTTTAGAGCAAATCTTACTTTTTCCAGCATAGCAGCTTAGGTGAATACTCCAGACTGGATAGGACAGGGCTGCACACCTCCTCATCTTGGCCACAGTGAATTCTTGGGTGCTGTCCACCAGATGGCATGCCTGTCTGGGCTTCCACTTTCGGCATTCAGCTCTCTGCTCTGCACTGTTTTCTTCCCCTGCTCCATGTCCCAGGGTGTCTCCTGCTGACTACCCCTGCACTCTGAGGCCCAGCAGCTCCCACCTGAGCAAGTCCTCCCTGTCCACACCTCTTTTACATCTGTTTTTCATTCCCTCTGTTCCCACCCCCGGCCTTATTACCCTAGACCTCAGCAATGACAGCAGCCTTCTAGCTCGACACCCTGCCCCCAGCCGCACCCACTCAAATCTGTGCTTGCACAAATTCCATCTCTCTGTGGTGCTGAGAGCCAAATACTGCCAAGGGCTCAGCTCTGCCTGTCCGTCTAAGTGTTCTCACCCAACACCTGTGCTGCCGGCCTCTTCCTCACCCAGCGCATCCCACAGTCCTCACCTGGGCTGAAGTGTTCCACCATGAGAAGTCTCAGCTCTTTACCCTGCCCAGGTATCTGGCCACTAAGATGGGTAGGACAGCTAGGGGGTCCATGATGAGCTGTAACCTCAAAAGTTGTGGCAGGGAAAGAAACAGGGTCCAGCAGGAATGAAGCGGGAAGCAGAAGATTAACTACAATTGCCACAAGGAAGTGAGGCCATGGAGGACCCCAGCACCAATGGGATGAGCATTCTAAGCCTGCATGCTCAGTATTCTCTTGGTGAAGCCTGGAACATCATGGAATATGCAGAGACCAAGAGCTCTGAAGGAGCTGAGGGAAGGAACCCACACCCAGGAGTTCTTTTTTTTTTTTTTTTTTTTTTTTTTTTTTGCGGGACTGGGGTTAGAACTCATGACCTTGCACTTGCCAGGCAGGCACTTGTGCCGCCGAGCTATCTCCCCAGTCCCCTGGAGTTCTTGTTTATTTAAGGATCAACATAACCTTAACAGATCTTCCTAACAGTCCTGTACTAATCAAATTTCATCACTGTAATGTAGGATAAGAGGCCAACGTGGGTGACTTACATTGACAAAGAGGTTGATTCAGCTTACAGTTTGGTAGGTGGAGCCCTAATGACAGGATGTAGGTCCTAGTAAGGGCAGCTGCTGGCTCTAATCCATCATGGTGCATAACAGTGGTGGGGGTGCACATGGAAGAAACATTCTGTCTTGAGCCACAAAGCAGAAAGAGCTGATAGGGTTTTCCCAAGAACTACTGGCTTGAAACAAGAAAAAATAAAATAAAATAAAATAAAAAATTCTAAAAAAAAAAAAAAAAAAGAACTACTGGCTAAGCTCATGCCCCCTCCCAGATGACCTAAGGATCTCCCACTAAGCCTCACCCCTTAAAGGTCCTACCCCCCTGCACACACAGCCTTCACACAAACATCTGGAGGATTTCAGTTCAGCCACCTCTAAGCTACAGAAAGCTCTCTGACATACATTACCTTAGCAGTTTTACGGATGTAATGCCGAGGTTCCAGAATGGGAGATTATTTGCCAGGAGTCTCAAGAATTTGCTTTCACTTGAACTTGACTAGATATTACTCATTCCAACCCTGGTGCCTAGGTTATTAACTCCAAAAAATGGCTCACCAGCCAGTGTGACCCCTGGTGCTCATGTGACTTCCTAGAACTACCCTGCCTCCCTCAGGGTGGGTAAGAGATAACGAGTGGCATCTTGTTGATGGCATATTACTACAGACACACATCCTTACATCCTTAAAATGAGACCTTGTAAATACATGCTATTGAACAAATGAGTGAAATTCACAAACCAAGTCTCTTTCCTATTTCACAGCTGTTCGTCTCCTCTCTCAGCTATGTCACATAGTGAATCAGGCTTATGAGGTACTGCCGCTCATTACAGAATCACCTGCCAAGAAACGCCTTAATATTTATTAAATGACCAAATGACCCCATGTCTGCACGAGAATAATGAATACAGACAGCAATATCCTTGTGGCAGACTAATATTAACATTCACAAAAGAGGAGACGGTCTTTTTGGCAGACTGCCCTATGTTCCAACCTCCCCTTCTTCCACAGTGATAGCATATGGCAGCTCGGAGAGAGACCATACTTCTCAGTCTTCTTTGCAGCTAAGTGTGGCCTGAGTTATGCCAGTAAAGCAGGAGTGGAAGAAATGCGTGTGATTCCTGTGACACTCACTTCCAACGCTCTGCTTGCCTGGACGGGTTCTCTTTTTCGTTTCTGGGACACAGAGAGGCAACGACCGGCCTATTACTGGCTAGGGCTCTCCAGATAGTGGCACCATCACGGGCAGGACCAGACTCCCTGGTTGACTGGGAAACTGAGGGGTCCTACTCACTTGGACTGCCCACCTTTGGGCTGCTCACCTCTGGGCTGCTAAATGAGGGAAATCTGTTTTTGTCTTACTAAAGCTACTTGGAGGTCTCTTTGCTCTGACACTCTGCTTGAATCTTAACAAATGAAACTGTTCTTACTACAATCCTTCAGCATGGAGGAGCCAGTTCACCTAGGTTTAGATTCAAGCTCTGTTCCTCCCTAACTGTGACTTTAGCGAAGTCACTGAACTTCTGTTCCCTCATCCAGGAAATGGGGCTAATCACAGGAGCTGCAGTGAGAACCGACAGAGATGGCACACAGCAAAGCTCACCACTCTGATTATCACCCTATTAATTTTATGTATGTATGTATGTATGTATGTATGTATATATGTATGTATGTATGTATGTATGTATGTATGTATGTATGTTATGGCCAGTTCAGCCTGCCCTAGGAGTGGGGCTGGTGCAGCATGTGGTGCTGGAGATGGAACCACAGTCCCTTCAGTTTCCTAAGGTTGCCTAGAAGACGTTTTACACCACTGAGCTATCTCACCAGCCCTATCACCCTATTGATCAACATATTTTCCTACCAAGGGAGCCCAGAAGCCCATCACATGCGATTGCTCATCCTGATCCAGAGGTTGGTCCCTCTCCACCATGATTAGCTAGTGTCTTCCTGGCAATGACTGACCCTGCTGTCCTCACATCCATTTCCATGCAAAATCCCAGCTCAGCAGTAAGAATCCCACTGGGCTGTCCCCATGTCACCCCTGATGGATCCCAAGAAACCCTTGAGATTCATCTCCATGTTCTAAGTTCATCTTGGGTCCTCCAGGGCTGCTTAGCCTGGAACTGAGAAATGAGCAGGGTAGATGGCAAAGAGGAAGGAGAGCTGCATGGGCAGCCAGGGCTTGCAGGTACTCGATCTGACTCTCACTGTGAGGTGTGAAGAGGTGGTGGAGTTTGGAGGTGCAGCCTTAGGAAGGGGATTATAGTTGACAGAGTCAGCAGTGGGGATCTCCCCAGAACTGGATCTGGTTGCTTCCCAGAAAGAGCAAGCCTACAGGACACTAACACACATGCAGTCCCCAGCCCTAGGGCAGGCAGGATATGCTGCTCAAGGCTCCCCTGCACCAGACAAGGCCCTGCATCTTCAGCCAGGACTTCCAGCCAAACCAAACTTTTTTTTTTTTTTTTTTTTTTTTTTTTTTTTTTTTTTTTTTTTTTTTTTTTTGGTAATAATATGCCTAGTGTGTGATATTGTATTACTAGCAACAGAAGACAGACCAGGACAGATACTAATTAAAAAGAGATACTGTTGAGATGTTTACATGTTTCCCAGAGCATTATTTACTTTAAAAAATTCACAAGATGTGTATGTACACATAAGGTGTGCACGTATGTGTACAGGGCCTTTCCACTGAGGCATATCCCCAGAACTTTTTATTTTTTATTTTTAGATAGGGTCTTACTAAGTTGACCAAGCTGGCCTCAAAGTTGAAGACCTTCTGCCTCAGCTTCCCAAGTAGCTGGGAAGGTATGCCCCACTACACTCACATACGATATAAAGAATGTATTTAGGATATTATACCTATTTTATTTATATATTAATGGATTTCATTACATGATACTTAAGTATGTTTTCTCTCCAGAAATGAGGCTCAGTGAAAGCAGTCAGAAGGCTGCTGTGGTTATAGCCAGGCCCAACAGGAATATGGGGGAGGAGGACCTATGCTTGGGGCCCCAGGTTCTCAGTTCTTGATTCCTCCCTTAGCAAGTAGACGCAGAGGGCTCTGTGTGGACCAGTAACTGGGTTAGGCTCTCTAATGTATACAAGTTGCATAAAGTCCCTCTCCTTGCAGAGGAGCTGCAGAATAACTAGCAAATGTCCAACGTCAGGCTGTGTTAAACACAGTGCAGATACACATGTTGAGGGACACACAGGGACATTCTGCCCCATCCTAACAGCACAGAACTGTCCCCAGAGTGCCAGAGACCCTGGCCTTTCAGGATTTAAGAGCTAGCACAGCTACCCAGTTAGAATAGATAGGAGCAAGCTCTGGTGCTCTATGGTACAGGGAAATGAACAATAATGTGCTGTGGGCTTCTGAAAAGCTAGTGGGAGGATTTTGAATGTTTCCACCACAAGTAAGTGATAAATGCTTGAAAACACAGTAATACCTCAGTTCATAAATGCTTCTGTTTATAAACAATTTGGTTCACAAACAGAAGAATTTGGAAAAATGTTGCTTTCACTTTCTAACTCTGCATTGGGCAACAAACATGACTACAGCCATTTCCCCCAGAGTCATAGAATGAGTTAAGTTCATGAACGGAGGTACCACTGCATATCCTCATATGAACATTACTGAAACATCACATGGAATCCCACAAATATGCACAACGTAATGTGTCACTTAGAAAAGCAAAACATAAAATGTAAGAAGTTTTGAAAACTTAAGGCAGCAACATAAAGAGTTTAAAAGAACTAAGTGTGGTGGTACAGGTCTAAAATCTTAGCACTCTGGAGGCTAAGGCAGGAAGATTGTAAGTTTAAGCCCAGGCTGGACAACTTAGTGACTTACCAATACTCAGTCTTAAAGTAAAAAATAAATAAATAAGTGGCGGAGGATGTAGCTAAGTGTTAAGATTCTGAGTTCAATCCTCAGTACTGCAAGGAAAAAGGAGTATAAGAGATACAGTCACATGATGCATAGGTACATCACAGCACGGGGAAGGCGGCCCACATACACAATAGTTGCCCATGAGACTGTATCTCTGTATCTTAGTCTGTGCAAGGACATTATCTGTGATATTTGTACAATGACAGCTCCAACTAACTACTTGGACCTCAGACTGTGTTTCCACAGTACCATATGAAGTTCAAGAGTTTGACCAGAAAAAAAAAAAAAAAAAAAGAAAGAGTTTGACCAGAGAGGCCACTAGAGAAATGCAAATTAAAGCAATGCTGAGATTCCTTCTTATCTCAGAAAGAACAATGCACATCAAGAAATCAAATAACCCCTTCCCTAAAATACAAAAAAAAAAAAAAAAAAAAAGATTTATAAAAATCAAATAACAACAAGTGTAGGTGAGACTGCAGTGGGCAGGGCTGCTACAGTGTATAAACTAGTACAATCACGATGGAAAAAATTGTGCAGAATCCTCAAAAAACTAAAGCTAGAAATTCCATTTGAAGCAGGCATTCCCCTTGTATGTATCTTCCTGAAAGAGTTATAGATATTACAGAGATCCACACATATCCATGTTTATAGCAGCATAGCTCACAATAGTTAAGCCTTAGGGCTGTGGAGATAGTAGAATAAGTGCTTGCCTGGCAAGCACAAGAGCCTGAGTTCAATCCCCAGTTACACACACACACACAAAAAAAAAACCTTGGAAACAGCACCATATGTCCACCAGCAGATGAATGCATAAAGAAAATGTAGGGTCTCCGCACAGTGAAGCGCTACTCTGCCATAACTTTAGCCATCTGTAGGACAATGGACACACCATCAGATCATAATGTTAAGTGAAATAAATCAGACACACAAACTTAAATGTAACATGGCTTCTCTTATATGAGAAACCCAAATTATAAAGTATAAAATAAAAGATGGATAATAGGAAGAGCGAAGTAGATCTTTCTTCAAAGAAGACCAAGAGGTTAGGGGAGTGGGGACAAAGGCACTGAGATGGGCTGTGTACCTGCACCAACTGCACAATGGGAATGGAAACAGCGTGTACTGTCAATGTGCACGAATAGTAAAGGTAAGGAATAGTCTGACCAGAGAAAACCCCCCTCCCTCACGGGAGTATCTGGTTGCTGCCAATAAAACAGAGCAGGCGGGAGCAGCACAACAATCCTGGTGCCCAAAATGCTAGGATAATGAGCAAAGCTGACATCCTGGGCGCTCTAATTAGGTTTAATTACCCTCTCATCTCCCCTTCCTCCTGCAGTCTCCTAGAGGTGCAGAAGACATGTCAGTTCCAGGCAAGTGAGATGGATAATTGCCCTCCGCAAACTAGGTTAGAAACTTGTGTGGAAAGGATGACTCCTCCACCACCAGATAGCTCTTGCCTCCAATGAACACCCTGCACTTGGGGGGCTGCCACCTCCTGGAGTGATTTGTTTTTCCCAGAAGAGCAGCTCTGGACCATAAGAGGCAGGGAGCGAAGGCCCCTTCATCAGTATGCAGAATCTCTCCCCAGCTGAAGAGGTTCCTCAGCCAAAGGGCACCTCAGGGCTCACTGGATCAATATTTGGAACTAGCCTTCTGGGAAATCACTAATGGTCTGTGGACAATGTGACTTGTAGGTTGGTCCATTAATGAAGTGCTTCAGAGCTGATTCAGGATCTGGAAAAGCACAGCCCAGGACCAGATGTTGGGGGACTGACCAGCCTCCAGGAGAGTAGGAGCCCTCAGTGCCAAGCTGAGGGTCTTTTTTTTTTTTTTTTTTTTTTTTTTGCTGTGCTGGGAAGGCTATGGATGCCCATCTCCCAGCCACCTGAAGACACAAAAAGGAGATCTGGTTTCCCGCTGCCTCCCAAGTTCTCCTAGGCACCAGCTAACCTCATAACCGACCGCAGGCAGTGCACAGGCCATCTGGGACACCTTCTTGTGCAGTGGGCTTTGTGGGCAAAGATAATGCAGCTCCCATACTGCCTCTGAAGGGCGTGTGTGTATCATCGGGGCAGAAGGCATTTCTGAAGAGAGCTAGAAGGATAGCGAAGCCCTCTGCATTTCCTAAGTGTGTGATAAAGAATTCTGCTGTATACAACAGGGAGTCTCTCGGCTGTAAGATGTGCTTAGCTGGTCTTGCTCAGGATGTGTTAACAGGGCTTGGTGCCACTGAATCAAATGACATCAAAGCACACCAGGAAAATGTTATGCAATCCCTGGCTCATCCTATGCCAATCCCTGGGTACATAAGAGACAGCCTCAGCTCAAGGATGATCTGCCTCACACACCTCTTCTCCCCTTTTAGTATGCAGAGGCCCCAGGCACAGGGTTTTATGGCCAGTCCCCATGTGGAACTGGATTGGAGCATTGCAATTCTGTTCTCTTCTCCTGGTCATCTATTTACAATGTACAGTGGAACACTGGTGTCTGGTGTCATGTGCTAAGATAAACTCTCTTCTTAAAATAGATTGAAAGTAAAAAAGAAAGAGAGCTGATTTAAAAAAAAAAAAAACTAAGGAGAAAGATATGAAATAAAATAGCTGCAAAAAAATATCCTAGACATGGCAGGTGAGCAGTACAGGTCTAAGAAACAGAACCTGGGGCTGTGTGACACAAACAACTGGAAAGAGTGGGCCAGGGCAAGATGATTTCACAGGAAAAGTCAGAAAGCCCTGTTGCACCAGACAGTGAGGACAGACCCCACCCCAGCTACCTGTGTGTCACCAGCCAGCACGTGCCCATCCCAAGCCAGTTCAAGTGTCACCTCCACTCAGAGCTATCCTAGCCACCCAAATGTCAGCAGATTGCTTCTGCACACTCATCCCTAGTATCAGCCACTGGCTCTTGCTACTGTCACCTGCATCTCCACTAAGGAAAGAGTGAGCTAAGCTCTCCGTGCCTGAGTTTCCCCACTGTGCAGCCAAGGGATTCAGTGGGCTCATCTGTGGGGTGCTTTCTGATTGCTCAGAGTATACTCACAGTCATGGTCCTAGAATGGCCAGTGGCCCTATCGATCTACTTTAATTTCCAGGGTTTTATCACAAACGTGTACACACACACACACACACACACACACACACACACACATGACAGCTGGTTTTATTGCAACAATGGAGTAAAATATCCTAAAATGAATGTGGAGTAAGAAGAGCCTATTCTAGTAGGGAGACGTGGCAATCACCGGACTGGGCTGGACCAGCTATCCCTGGAGGCAGCAGCACAGCTTCCTGGGGGTCTGGGCACTGCAGCCCTGCTGACCACTCCCAACCCCACTAGAGGAAAGAGGACAAAACATCTGACACAGACTGGGGAGGAAAGCGTCATGGGCAAGCCCACCCTCCCAGCCCAAGAGGATCTTGGGGAGGACAGGCCTATGCAACACAGGGATGGCATGAGTTCTTGTAAAGATTCTGCTTAAAAAGACAGCTGCAGTGCTATTTTGGACCAGAACATACCAGGAAAGAGAGGTAGAGTTGCTCAAATAGAGAGTCTCTTTTCATGGAGGAGCGGGCCTCAGCCTTCCTATACGAGCGGCTGGTTTCATCTTATGTAACATCCTGGTGTTTTTTTCTCTTTTTCCTGGAAGGAGAACAGCATGAACTCCCCAAGGCTGCAGATGGCTCCGAGTTCTTCTGGGTGGTGAAATGCCAAGCGGATGGCAATGACTGATCAGGAATTTATTGGGACTTAGGAGAGGTGAGGCAGCACAGTGATGTGTTTGGGGAAATGGCCACCATCTTATGGACACAGTGAGGCCACAGAGCTCTGTGGATGACCAAATGGGCAGCTGCAGCAACACTGACACAAGCAGAGCTATGCTGGGGCTCCCATGTGTGAGGGCAGACAGCATGGACCACATCACAGACCCCATTGTTCCCACACAAGGGACCTCAGGCATGAAGCCTTTCCAAGCCTCACTCTTCTCATCTCCAAAATGGGTTGACCTCTACTGCCCAGAGGTCATCAGGTTAACTCGACTCTGCACACAGCTGGGTTTATGGATGAGTCTGTGAATGCTTCCTAGGCAGAGCTGCATGCTGAGTACGAAGAGTGCTCTCAAAGCAAACAGACTTGGGCTCAAGTCCTGACCCTGCCATTCAGGAGCACAGGGCTCTCTGAGACTCAGTTTCTACAGCAATCAAAGAACAAGAGCAAGGCTAACCAGCCACGGGCACTATGAGAGCCAGGAAGGTGAGGCGAAGAGGTATCCAGCAACACCGCAGACACAGACATGGGCCTTCCTGAGATCAGCTCGCTTTCCCTGTCCACAGCTGATCCAGGCTTAAGTAGAAATTGCTACAAACCAGTCATAAGACACATATGACCTGTGACAGAAAACTATGGTAAATATCTACACTACAAGAATGTATTTCAGTAAAAGACACATTGTCATTAATCCCCCCTCAGAATCCTCCCCCTCACTTCCAACACACTTCTCCCGTTGTGCCTGCCACTTTCTAAAGCAGTTCTGGCACATACTCTTGTGGCTTGCTGCCTGCCTCTCTCCTCACACACTGAGCCCTTGGAAGGCAGCGACTCCGAGGTCTTAAAAATTTCTCTATCTTCCATGGCCCTGCACAAAGCCTGTCATAGGGTTGGTGCACAGGAAATATGTGTTGAATTAAACTATACAACGGATGGGGGCTGAGGATATAGCTCAGTGGTCTAAGCGCCTGCCTGGCAAGAATGAGGACCTGGGTTTGATCCCCAGTACCACATTCTGTGCCAGCCCCAGGCCACTAAAACTGGGAGTGATGGGGCACGCCTGTAATCCCAGCACTGGGGAGGCTGAGACAGGGGGATCACTAAGAGACCAAGTGCACAGGGACACCCTGTAACAATGGATGGATGGGTGGAGGTATTAAAAGATAGATGGATGGATGGATATTTGAATGGACCATGGTGGGGGATGGGCTAAAAGATAGAAGGATGGATGGATGATGGATGGATAGCTGATGGACTGAAGGGGAGTAGATAAGTCAATTAAAAATGGAAAAGTGGATGGGCATTAAAAAGTAGATGGATAGATACACAGATGGATGATAGGTGGATAGCTGCATGTGTTAGGGCAGTGGGTGGATGGATGGGTGAGTGGATGGCTAGATGGATGGTTATAGCTATGCATATTGTTTGTTCCCTTGCAGATTTTGCAGGAAACCCAGGCCCACTTTGCTTGGGCTCTGGAAGCTGCTGCTGCTGTCCAGCCCCATCCTTCTTCAGGGGGTTCCGAAGTCATTTTGAGAAGAGCTACAGGAAGAGGTGCTATAAAGGAGACACCCGCTGAGCAATCTCCTCCCAAGATCCCTGCTTTGTTGCTAGGGCTACCCAAGTAAGGAAGGGAAGGAGATGTCCAGGCCAACTGACGACCTTCAGGAGCTATGCTCTACTGGCCCTCTCTGTTCATTTGGCAACACTTTTTTCCTGCTACTCTCTCTGCCTTTACATGCTCCTACCCCTGCATTAACTACCATATCCTCCTACCAAAGAAGACTCAGTGGTCTTCTGTTACCCAAGTCCACACAGGCACACAAGGCCCTTTCCAACTCACTGCTGGTGCTTCAAGCATTTATTCCAATCCCCATCACGCCTTCACATGCTGTCCAGTCCTGCTTTCTGGACCCTACCTCCTTTTTGCTCAGATCTTATCAGATTTCAAGACTTGGCTCAGGCATAAATAATTCCTCAAATTGGTTCTTTTGGAAAATGTTGTGTATATAGAAAAATCTAGAGAGTAAGATGAGAAATACTCAACATAACTCCACAAGCTAGAGGTGTCTACAATTCACATTTTGTGTTTTGTGTTTTTGTTTGTTTGTTTTGTGGAGGCAGGGATTGAACTCTGGCCCTTGTGCTTGCCAGGCAAGCACTTATTCTACTGAGTTATCTCCCTAGCCCCCTACAATCCATATTTTTAATAGTTCCCTCATGATTCTATTTTTAGTATAACTGATATCACAGAACGTTCAGGTGCTGCTTTTCCTAGTTAACTAACTATACAGAGGGGTGAGAGAGACAGCCAGTATTATTCTTGATCACAGTGAAAAACATCCATTAGGGAGGATGCTAGGTTTTTGTAGCTGTTTTATCAGGTTAAGGGAGGTCCTTTCTATTAGAAAGAAGTTTTTCTGGGCTAGGGAGATAGCTCAGCAGTCTAAGCACCTGCCTAGCAAGTGAAAGGACCCAGGTTTGATCCCTGGTACCACATCCTGTGCTAGCCCTGGAACCCGGGGTGTGGTGTGCCAGCCCTAAAACCAGATGTTGTGAAACATCCCTGTAATCCCAGTGCTGGAGATGTTGAGACATGGGAATCACTATGAATCTAAGCTATGTAGTGAGACCCTATACCAGAGAAAGAGAGAGAGAGAGAGAGAGAGAGAGAGAGAGAGAGAGAGAGAGAGAGAGAGAGAGTTTTCTGAGTGTTCTTTTTTTTTTTTTTTTTAATATATTATGGCCAGCCGGCTCAGCCTGCCCTGGTGGCAGGGCTGGCTGGCACAGCATGTGGTGCCAGGGATTGAACCTTAGTTCCTGCGGTTGCCTAAGCTTGCTTAAACAGGCACTTTAGACTGCTGAGCCATCTCATCTACCCTATGAGTGTTCTTAATCAAGAAAAGGCATTAAGATTTTGTCCAATACTTTTTTTCTATACCTATCAAGAGGGTCACATGGTTTTATATCTTATTCCATTTAGCTTGTTAATCACACTCATGTATTTTCAGATATCAAACCCCCCTAACATTCCTGGGACAAATTTCATGTGGCCATAGTGTAACTTTTTCTAATGTTTCTGAATCCACAGGGTTTTAAAAAGTATTTTTAGTATATTTTATTGTATTTTATGTGGATGCTTGCACCTATATCCATGAGAGACATTCATCTATAGATTTCTCATAATATCTTTTTTATTTTGGATATCCAGGTAATACTGGCTACTTAAAATGGCTTGGGAAGTGTTTCTTCTTTTTAGGTGATAGGATTCATATTAATTCTTTGCAACATGTTTGAGAGCTCTCAACAGTGAAGCCATCTGGGCCCCAGTTTTGCTTTGTGGTAGGTTTTTTTCTTTTGCTTACTAATTTAGTGTTATTATTTGCTCATAGTTTTCCTTTATAATCCTTTTTATTTCTGAAAAAATGGTAATAAGGTCTTTCATTCTTCATTCTAGTAATTTGAGTCTTTTTGTCTTGATCAATCTAGTTAAAGGTCTGTTGATTTTGTTGACATTATCAACCAATTTTCTGATTAGTTTATTTTCGCTTGCTTTTCTATTCTCTACTTCATCAATTTGTGCTCTCATCTTACTATTTTTTTAACTTTTATTTATTTATTTTATGGCTGGCTCAGCCTGCCCTAGATGTGGGACTGGTACAGCATGTGGTGCCAAGGATCGAACCGCACTCCTTGCGCTTTTCTAAGCTTGCCTAAGCAGGCACTTTAGACCACTGAACCATCTTGCTGGCCCAAATCATCTTACTATTTTGTTCTGGACAAGGAGACTATGATTCCCTGCACTGTGATGAGGATAATGCCCACACTCAGGGCTCACAACACCTCGATGCTCAGATTCTAGAGGTAACACCACAGGGTCTTGACCTGGTTTTCCTCTCAACACCTCTTTGCTTTGCTTTCTTGAGGCAGGCTGCATCCTCAGCCAGGCTTTCCCACATGATCCCAAGGGGCTGCCCAGAGTTTCTACCTGTAGTCTCCAGGTCACAAGACAGACTGCGCCCGACCAGCTCACACTCCATCTCCCACTGCTTTCCTACATCTCCAGTGCCTTTACTTAGGGAATGATACGTGCTCTGGGTGCCTGTCCTCTTACCCACATACTCATACATGTCTGCCCTGGTCCTCTCAGATCAAACTCTCATCCCAAATCTCCCTACCCACCTCCTCCACCTTATGGAACAATCATAATTTAAATGGCAGCTGAGATGCACAGATTCTGATTTGTCTCACATGAGCCCAAGTCTGTTTTGCAGGCAAACCTAAGGTGAGTTCCATAGTCCCAACCAGACTTGAGCCTTTTCCTTGACTTCTTTTTTTAAAAATGTATTTAGTACACGGTCTTCAGGATCTTACTACACAGATCAGACTCATAGTGATCCTTCTGTTTTCAGCCTCCCTTTCAGTCATCTCAGTGTGCCCTAGGGGCAAGGCCGGCATGCACACTGGGAATGGAACTCACTGGGGATGGAATTCCGTCCCTGCATCTCCCTAAGCAGGCACTTTAATCTGCTGAGTTATCCGGCCATCCCTTTTCCTCTATTCTTACAAGATGGGTTTTATTTATTTATTTCTTTTTTATAGCTACGAGCATCTGACCCCACGCACTCCAAGCCAGGAAGTGAAGAGAATGGAGAGAGTAGAAAAAAGATCTCATTTGTTTATTTTCTCTTTTTTTTTGAGACAGAATTTTGCTATGTAGTCAAGGCTAATCATGAACTTATTATGTAGTCCAGGCTGTCCTCAAACTCAGTCTCCAGGTGCTGGCATTACAGGCATGTGCTACCATCCCAAGCTTCTCTCTCCTCTTCTACCATGGAGCAGAACCTTCCACACATTTCCTATGTCTCACTGGCCATAGCGGGGTCTCATTAGCACTAGCTGAAGATGATCTAGATAGAGTCAGAATCTCTGACTCTGACCACTCCCTAGTGACAAGACTTAAGCAAAAATAAAAAGAGCAGAAAAGACAGGTACTGGGCCAGCATAGGGTGCTCACTTTGGAATGATGTTTTAATTCTGGTGTGCTGACATCTTGTGTCTGCTGCTGTCCCAGGTCAATTGGGCTTACCAGACAGGACGGCTTGGATAGCCAGACATCACAGAAAAGATGGATGTGCAGTGTCTGTACATAGGCTGGGGCAGCCACAGAGAAAGAAGCCCAAGTCTAGAGATTCAGCCATATGGAGCCCTAGATTATGCAAATGTTCTGGGCTGTCACAATGACCTCACAGGAGGAAAAGTTAAATTGTCATGGTTTCAGAGGTTTCAGGCCATGGTTACTTGGCCCCATCATTCTGAGCTAGTGGCAGCAGAAAGCATCATGGTGGGACTTGGACTTGCAGTGGACAAAACTGTTCACCTCCTGGCAACTGGGAAGGGCTGAAGCAGGACAAGGCTGATCCCAGTCTCCCTTCAAGGCCACACCATCAGTGGTCTAGCTTCCTTTTATGAGGAATCCCTCCCCCCTTAATGTTGCTACCATCACCTCCTTACTACCACAGACCAGGTCCAAGCCTTTATCACGTGGGCTTTGGGGAGCCTTTTCCATACTGTGACATTTTGTGAATATCCATGCTTTAAAGCTCTAAGAAAATATATTTGTTGTTGTTGTTTAAACTACCTTGCCTGTAATACTGTGTTACAGTGGCCCTAGTGGATGACATACCAAGCCATTGCAAGCCAGGCTTCCAGGCCAGCCATTCCCAACTCATCTGGATGCACTGGAGACTCCAGTTTTCTGAGATCCCTTGGCATTTTCAGAGAGTAGAATATTTCCCCTGCCTCCTGTACAAAGTGGCTCCCTCCTGCCTAGATGGCCCCTTTTCACCCTCCAGACTCAGCCTATGGTCACCCAATAACCCCCCTTTCCCCTCACTTCCACCTGACCCCAGCGCAGGATTTGCCATGCTCACAGGCAAACTCCCACCATGCCTGGTACAGCCTCCTTGAAAAATGTGCAGAGGCATCTTCCAAGGTGGCAACTCAACGGAAAGGAACCGGATACAGACAAGGGCTCAGAACAAGCTTGGCCACATGGGAGATGCAGCCTCCTATGGGCCTGAGAACCATGCTGTGTGGACCCTCCACTGGGGTCAATTGCTACCTGTCAAACCACTGTCCCTGAATCAAGAAAAGGAAGTGGACTCTACCTCCACATTCTGGTGTCCATGCTGACTGTAGGCTAAAAATGGGAAACACCTGCTGTCCTGCTACACCTACGTGCATATGCTTTTCTACCTGCTGAGCTCTATGCTCAGATTAAGTTGGTTAAAGCCCAGCCACCTGCTCTCAAGTACTGTAGGGAATGTTCTTACCTGGGTGTTGCTAACTCCAGATTTAGGGGCTCTGTTGCCTGCCCAAAGGCAGCCTGGGCAACCACAGTGACTCTTAGTATGAAGGTCTTTGCTCTCCATGGTAGATATTTCAAATGGTCATGAAATGTGTCCTCCTCTGGCCTTCTTTGCACACTGCCTTTGGGCTGGCACCTGACCTTCTGACCCAGGTGAATCTGACACCACCCACAGGTGTGATTTGGCCTGTCTGGTCCCGAGCTCCCTTCTGGTCACATGACTCCCCTGTCTTTCCCATGCTCCCTTTCTATCACATGACTCCCACCCCTGGAGCTCACCCTCACCTCACCCTTTCCTCTTGAGTTGCAAGTGCCCCCAGCAAGGTTAAAGGCTTGATCTCCAGCCTGAAGTGGGACTGATAGGCAGTGAGGCCTAGCAGGAAGGAAGTGAAGTCATGAGGGAGCAAGGTCTTGAAGGGAATACTGGCACCTTCCTCCTTACCCTCTGCCTCCAGCTACCTTGAGGTGTAGGGGCCTCCTGCATCTGATGCTCTGGCCATGGCATAGTATGGTTGCTCAGTACACTGAGCAGCTATGAACTGGACTCCCCAGAGGCTAAGAAGGTGGGAGATGGACAGGCTCTGGACAGCAAACACCAAAGCACAGGTAGGAGGAAAATTCCAGGGTTCTACAGCACAGTGGGGTGGCTACAGCTCACAAACACTTATTACATATCTTATAAAGAACTATGAGAGGAGTTGGAAGATTCCCAACACAAAGAAACGATCAATATTTAAGGAGCTGGAAGTGTTACTCCTCCTTATTTGATCACTACATGCTATATACACACACATCAAATTATCGTACTGTGCTCCACAAACACTGTTGTGTGTCTAATGAAATAAGACAGGGGTGGATGTGCACATGTGTAATCCCAGCAATGAGGAGGAGGTAAATTCTAGCCAACCCAGATTACAGAATAAGACCCTGTTCCAAAGTTAATTAGTTAATGAATTTAATTTAGATAAAAAGTTACCACATAAAGGGCCAGGGAGATAGCTCAGGGACATAAGCTCCTGCCTGACAAATGCAAGGTCCTGAGTTTGACCCCCAGTACTGAAAAAAAAAAAAAAGTTGCCACACAGAAAATGTACTGCGGTCTACTGTCACCAAAGTTTCACTTAAAAACAGTGTCTAATTACGCCATATTCTGTCTTAAAAGGCATTTCATCACTGAGTATTTCCTCTGGCTTTTTCTGCACACAGCTCAGCAAAAAACAACAACAAAAAAACTAAAGTTCATGGTAGAGTCTGAAATCTCACTAAATAAAGCTTAGCTTTAACTGTTAACACTAAACTTCATGTGAGCTGAAATCTGGGAGGAGCAAGGTCTGTGGGACCCAGATGACCAACGTCCACCAGCAGAGCAGAGGGAAGTGGTGTGAAGGTGAGTCACACAGAAGGTGGCCAACGGGCAGGAGAGGTGGTCAAAAAAGACCCTTTGCTGCAACGACCACGTGCCCAGGGTGCCCCAGCATGCCCATGGAACCCACAGAACCACTCTGGGAAAGGTTCCAGGATTTTAAAGAAGAGAAAATTGAAGCACAGGCTGGCAAGAGACCTCCCTGTGATCCCACACCTCACCAATAGTGACTGGGGCTCCTCTTGGGGGTCCAGCTCAGGTTGCCCCAGTTCCTCTCTGCTCCTGATTGGCTTTTTGGTACCTGCAGTCCCTCATGTCCCTCCATCTTTCTTTCCATCCTCATCCCCCTTTCCCTCTTCTATACTTGGGGACTCCTGATTCATGCTTAGACTTCCTTTTCCCTAGAGGTTTCCTGCCCCCACTTCCTCCTGCAACCTACTCCTCCTCTCACACTCCCCGGGCTCCCGACACACTGCTCATCCTTTGTGGGCACTATCAAGGTGTCTGCACATTTACTCCCACTGGAACCACCCACTTGGAGACACAGGCAAGTGGCTTTGCCGGGACAGAGGGAATCGGAGACTTCAGACCTCTTCCCAGCTCTGCTGAGAAGATTGAACTCCAAGTTCAGTTAATAAGAAGGGCAGACAGGAGCTGCTCCTAAGGAACAGGGTGGAGGGGAAATGTGACCTGGACAATCAACATGCACCACCAAGCCTCAGTCTTTCCATCCAGACAGTGGGAAGCTGACCCAGAGCCTGGAGCTCATGGCCACCTCCATGCTGAGCCTGGGTCAATCTTCCTTCCCAGGAAAGTACACGAACTCCCAAATCTACTCTTCCCAAAGGGTTACTGCCTTGAGCCCCAAGCGCCATGCTGTGCCTTCCAGATATCCCCAAGGTCAGAGCAAAACCACCAACTGCAGCAACATCCTGATGCTTGAGTCGAATGCATTTCCTACTCCTCTTTCTTTCTTCCCCTTCTTTCTTCTTCCTCCCCCTGACTCTTCCTTCCTTTCTGTCCACATGTGTAGTACACAATGATCACATTCCTCATGGGGGGCTAGTACAGGTGCATAACACATCTTCATTCTTTTATGTTCCCTTCTCCCTTCTCTCTGCCTCTTGGTCTTCTTCCCATTTTCAAAAGATCTACTTCTCTATTTCCTGTTGTCTGCTCTTTAGTTTGATCTTTGTTTATACTTTATGTTTTAATATTACAGCAACCATGTGATATTTAAGCTTGCATATCTGATTTGGTTCACTTAACACTATGGCCCCGAGGGCATTCATTTTCCCCCAGATGACTCGTGTATCCCTTATGGCAGAGTAATGCTCCATGGTGTGTAAATAGTACACTTCCTTTACCCACTCATCTGGTGATGAACATACAGGTCACTTCCAAGATTTTCCAAAATTTATGCTGCACAAATGTGATTGTGCATGGGTTACTGACGTGATCTCTCCCGGGGAAGATGCCTAAGGGAATAGCTGGGTCAGATGGAATTTCTGGTCTTAGTTTCTTGAGGACTCTCCACCCTGACTTCTGCAGTGACTGTACAAGTGTCCAATTCCTTCTGGCCTTTGCTTCCTTCCTGTCTCTCTCCCTCTGTTCCTCCCACCTTACTTCCTTCTTCTTGTCACCTTTTTCCTTCCTGCTCGCCTCTATCTTTTCCTTTATCTTTCCATCCTTCCCCTTCCTTTCTGAATGTCTGTGGAGCTGTGACCCAGAGAAATATGGAGCGTGTACTTCTTGGGTAAGATGATGGGTAGTTTTTCATCACAGGACGCAAGGCAGTTCCTTGACAAGGTGCCAAGAACAGGTGCCGAAGAACAGCGTGGCCCATCAGCGAACAGCTGTGGAGAGGGCTCTAAGCAGCTACAAGCGGAGTGAGCCCCACTGCACACAGCCTTGAACGCAGCCCCCAACACAGAGAGAACAATATCATCCAGTTTTCCCCCTTGACCACCAGGGTAGCCCCACCCCCACCCCCTAAGGACAAGGACATGTGGAATGAAAAGAGCCTCCCACCAACAAGAACCTTGGATGACCCTAAAACACAGGACAAGAGTCATCTTGTGATTTCAGCTGTCACATCCGAACTGCTAACGCCCGCCTGTTCCCCTGTGTATACAATGACCAACAGTTTGGTTTGTATTCACGGGCAAAGTGCATCTGGGGATTAAGACCTAAACCTATAAAGGTGCGGATAAACACATCAGGGTTACAAGGGGTGCTATTCAGAAGTGGCTGATTTTGCTATTTTGCTTCTTAGCCTCTGCTGCAGAACAAAGCCAGATTTGTATCTGCAGAACATTCTTAGAGCAAGTGGAAGAAATTATCCCTTAACGAAGCTGTTGGAAAAACCAACTGCAAGAATAGCAGCTGGCCTTCCCTCTTGCCATCAAAAGATCTTTGCTATTCAAAGTCTTTTAAAAAGAAGAAGAAGAAGAAGAAGAAGAAGAAGAAGAAGAAGAAGAAGAAGAAGAAGAAGAAGAAGAAGAAGAAGAAGAAGAAGAAGAAGAAGAGATGCCCTATTTAAAAATAAGATAGTTTGCTATGCAATCACAGAGGCGAAAGTGCTGGCAGGAGAAAGACCAGCTCCACAGCAGAGACAGAAACTTTTGGAGATGCTTAAAATAGACAAGAGAATAGAAGTGCTACTAAGAGGTGGAATCCGATTTAAATAATGTCGCTGCCAGGACAGCGTAGTAGGGTCCATTTTTTTTTTTTTTTTTTTTTTTTCAGAATTAAGGATGAAATCTGTGAAATTACAGGTACAACTGAAGACAATTTCTGACTCTCTATTGGGGGGACAGGAAGTGGAAATCATGAGTCTTTTTTCAGAAAAGCCATTTGTGATTACTATTAATTCATATTTTCCCAGTGGCATCTGAAGTGACCTTCAGTTTGCTGGTCATACTGGGTTGTGGCCGTCAATCTCTGTCCCCCATCTGTCCTACTGGTTCATTTCAAGAATGCTCCAGTGGATGTTCCCTAGTGTCTGTGGCTCCTTTGTCCTCACTGCCTCAGAGCCACTCAGCACCTCCTGCAGAGAATAAGCTCCCCATGTCTGTGGATGGCAGCAACTCAGTCCTTCCCTGTCACTCAGTGAGACACCTGGGAGTCACTGTTCTTCTTTCCTCCCTTGCCCACAGTGATGGGGGTGTTACCCCCATGTGGATGCTGCTACGGGGGCACTCCTTTGTCCCCTTGATGACACCGGTAGGGACGGGGTCTTTGCACCATGTTGGCATGAGGAGGCAGGGTGAGCCAGGCAGAGGTGCTGAGTGGGAGCCCGCCTGAGGCAGAGGAGACAAGAAAAGCAGCCCTGCTTGCTTGCTTGCTTGCTTGCTTGCTTGGCTGGGACCTGGGGGCTGGCCCCGCTGGACATAACCAGGGCAGCGCTGAGGACACCAGGCTGTTGAGAACTGGTGCTGAGTTCAGAAGGGCTGTAGGGAAGGATGGAACTATCTCTTTCTGTTCCTTCTCCTCTCAAGGGGAGGTAGGATAGAAAAAGTAAAATATAGGTAGAAAGGAGGCAAGGAAATTATACGTTTTAAACTGAAATCAAAGTTACTGGAGATCCAGTCTTTTTCACCCCTGGGCCCCTTTTGCTCCAGTCTGCTCATTCTCAGATTCCTAAGAGTTTTAAAGATAAACTAAATCCATGTCAGCCTGTGCTTCATCTGATACTATAAACTTGTAAATTCCAGGCTCCCTTTCTCAAAGAAACAGTAATCAGATAAATAGGTTGGATACCACAGCTCTAACCTGCAGACTAGGCAAATGGCTTGTATTGGACCCTGGTCGTAAAGCCAGGCTCTGCTTTAGCCTGCTCCCGAGCATTCCCATCTCCACCTAATGAACTGCCTTCGCCTTTCCTGAAATTCCTCTCCAGGATGAGTCAAGGACGAGTGCGGCAAGGCGAGGTCTTCTTTAGGGCGACTTCCTTGGATTCTGTTCAGAGACTAAGCCAGGCTCTGTGAAGGTCCCATGAATGCTTAACTGACCCAAAGCGCAGAGGGAAACAAGCAGCAAATACCAGGCTTGCAACCCAAGGGAGTGTGGGAGCTAAGCTTATCTTAGAGAAGTAAATTCCCAGAAGGCAGAGAAGAGGAAATCGCAGCCAGTCACATAGTGAGAGTGCCTCATCTCCTGAGTCTAGATCCAGATGGCCGGGTGGGGCCTTTATCTTCTGGAGCTACCATGCCACACCCAAAAGGCTGGCAGCTGACTCCAGGAGGACATTTTGAGAGTGGCAGGAAGGGAGGATGTTTTGTGCCATTAAAAAGTATTTTAGCTTCTTATAAAAGGCTTTTTCTCTGGGTAATTTGCACACACAGGAAGAGGGGCCTGAGGTAGCACTGCTCAGCATTCCAGATGGAACGGAGGCCCTTATAGAAAGTGATCAATGTGGCTCAGGGAAGTACAGCACTCAGACCCAGCCTCTCTGGGGGAGCTCTCTCCAGGGAAACAGGGAGTGGCTGGTTGGAATTTCCTGAAAACCACCGGCCACAGGGCCACACCAAGTCTGGGACAGCCCACTGAGGGAAGCTGGGAGGCTAGCAAAGAGGAAATCATGGGAAGGCCATGGCCTTGAGATCACAGAGGAAGAGACCACATTGCTGAAGCTATGGGTAACCACGAAAAGGAAGGCAAGGTCAGCCAGGCCTGAGAAAGGACTCTGCTCCGCCCAGTCTCTGCAGACGTGGGGGAGGGAAGGTGGGGCAAAATACAAAGAAATTATCTCCCACAGTGTGCTTCAAAACAGCCATATCTGGGGGAACTCACACACTCCCAGGAGGCCCCTTTCTTCAACACCATGGTCACCACAGAGGCTACTGGAGGAAGGATAGCATGGCTGCTTCTCAGGGGTGAAGGCCACTCAGACCTCAAGTGCAGAGCTGGAGGGAGGGCCAGTGGGTATGGAAATGAAGCTGGAGGGGACAATGGCCGCAGGCCACCCCTGAGCATTCCTCCATCAGGGCAGGCCTTGCTCAGCATAAGAGCATGAACTGTCCCCTCTGAGCCCCAGCTCTAGCTTGTAGGGGTCAAAGCCTTACTAGTCAGGAGGAATCAAATAAAGGCTTCTTGAGCTATTCCCAGACCATCACTACTCAGCATTGTGATTTACCCATTTACCCAGTGGCCTGGAAGCACTGTAACTAACTGCTCTGGGTATGGCTAAAGAGTTCAGCAGTGAAGTCATCATCCTTTCTAGGGATTAAGGGCCACTGGGTACGTGGAATAAAAAGGTACTAAATATTACTCCTGGCTCTAAAGCCCGTGCTGCTGAGCATGGTGGCACACACTTGTAAGCCCAGCACTGTGGAGGCTCAGTTCACACCGTGAACTCAAGACCGGCCTAAGTTACATAGCAAGACCCTGTCAAACAAACCCACATTCACGGCTCCACCAGTCATTAGTGGAAAATTTTTTTTAAGCTAAGAATCAGTATTTTAAGATTCCAGCATATCAAAGCTGATGTAGCTGGTCACTCCGAGCATAATAGGATTTTCTTCCCCCAGAATGGGTACCTCTCTTTAATCTCCAGGCCACATCTGCTATATTATGAGTAAAAACTGAAGGAGGATTATTCTATTTGTTTTCACACTAGGAAGTGATCTGTTCCCTAACCCCGAATATAAAGACTAACCAGGAAAACACTACCTGTGAGTCACAATCTGTCATGCTCAGTACAGTGTTAAAAAAAAAAAAAAAAAGGCTCCAAGTCAAAAGAACTGAGAGTAAATCCAGCCACCAGCACCTGGCTCATCCAAGAATGAGATGCTTTATAACTTTGGTTCTCATTTTCTTCATGTGTAAAGCAGTAATAATAATATTGCTGGGTATGGCAGTGCATGCCTGTAATCTATACTCTGGGAAGCTGAAGCAGGAGGATCTTGAGTTAGAACCTAAACTGGGCAACTTAGTGACTTAGTAAGACCCTGTCTCAAAATAGAAAAAAAAAAAAGGACTGAGGATTAGCTCAGTGCACAGGCCCCTCGGGGTTCAATCCTCAGTGCACACATGCATGAGTGTGCACACAACAGTGAGGTTGACTTGCACATTAAATGAGACCATGTAGGTACAGGGTCTAGTCCAACCCTAGTACCTACCTGGTATTCAATTAAAATGACATATACTGTAAGTAGAATAATATTTATTGTTGGTATAAATATTCCTAGAAGATTGGGAATTTGCCTTGACATTGCTAAACACAGGGATGAACACAGACCGGGCTGCTGTGTTAGAAGCAGCATCCTGCTGGTCTTACAAATGTAATGGCTGATCTAAGAGATGCCTTCTTCCTTCTCAGTGTCCAGCTTGAGGAGTCTGAAACCCAGAAAGTCACAGCTTATGTTCAGAGAGCAGGTTAGGCTAGTTTTCCAGCTTGCAGCTGCCACTTGACACTCACAGACTGCCACTAGAAGCACCTGCTGAGGTGATCTTGGAGCCCATGTCCCACAGCAAGCACTCTGCATGCCCAGGGAGCAGCACCTTTTGCCCAGAAAACCAACCCAAAGCAGTACAAACTAATAAAGGGAGACACATGTGCATGCACACACCCTTCCAGACTCCAGGGGAGTCTGAGGGCTCAAGGTCTCTGCCAGAGATCAGGATGCAGCAGGTGGTGACCAGGAGAGGTGTCTCCCGTCAGTACAGCACACATGGGGGTGGGTCCAGGCAGGTCCTCTCTTTGCTTCCTTTCTTTGGAGCCAGGAGGCAGAATTGGGTGAGGGAAAGCTCTAACTACACTAAAGAAAGAAAAAGGTTCCAGAACAGGGTGAAGCTGAAGCCCAACATGCCCTCCTACAGAAGTAAACTATATGATGCCGTGCAGGCGATTGAGGGGAGGGTGCCTTCCAGCCATGCATTCGGGCTGCTGTCACTCTGTCATTAGAGTCAGAGCAGCCTCCACACTGGTTGGCACAATCCTCCATCCTGGGCCCTTGCTGCTTCCCCACCACACTGGCTACCACAAACACCTTCTTTGGACCCCAAATCCCCCAAGATCCAGTACCACAGAATGACACCTGTCACCACAGGGGACTTCAAAGACCCTGCTCTGGTCCATTGGTCAGGATAGCTGTGAAATGCTTTCAACAATCAATTCTGACAGAGGGAGCCTAATGATAAATGTCATCTCAAGGGGGTGGAGACAGGACAGGTAGATGGTGGCCCTTTGACCTTTGTTGACCTCTCATCCTCTTCCAGAAAATCCTCCACTCAAAGTGTCAAATGAATCTCAAATGCTGGTGGACCTGTTGCTCTTTCTTTTTGTGCTTGTGCCCCTACATTTCCTGTTTTTCCTTACTTCTTTTCCAGACCCATGTCTTTTCCAAATCTGTAGCCCTGCAGTCTCCCCATCCCTCCCTTCTTATTGCCCTCAGGATCTACCACAAGTTGAGTACAACTTGCAGGACACAGCTCAGTTGTAACTCTGGAGCTGAGCTGCTGCCTCCAACATGAGTGAAGGCACTGGGCAAGAAGAGCTGCCTACAGGGCAAGGCGGAGGCAGGAGTGCCAGCCTCCTCCAGTCCAGGGAGGGCAGCCAACTGGGCCAGGCACACCACTCCCGGCCGCCCTCTTTCTTTTATTTACTCCAAACTAGGACACTCTCCCAATTCAATCAACAAAGCCCCTAAAGCTTGGGGCTGCACACTGAACACTGCAACTTTGAATTCCTTGTTCTCTTTCTGTGTATGAACCATACAATAATTTGGTAAGAATCAAACCAGGGTGCCAAATGCTATGGCCAATAGTCAGAGTGAGAATAAAATACTAACAGCATCATATGCTTGACAACTGTATCTGTCATTTTCCTCCTCCTCTTCTTCCTTCTTCTTCTTCTCTCTCCTTCTCCCTCTCTCCCTCTCTCTCTCTTTCTCTCTCTCTCTCTCTCTCTCTCTCTCTCTCTCTCACACACACACACACACACACACACACACACACACGGAGGAACAAATCCTAGGGTGGACCCTAGAGAGAAAGCAATAGAGCAAGGTAGTACAGGTGCCCCGGAGCTGTAGTATTGAGTTGAAACTTGAGCGTTTTTAATGTGCAGCTGCCCAAATTACATGCACTTTACTGACGACGCAGGAGAAATGTACAGCTGTAGTACATTATCAAGATACAGAGGGGAACGTAATCCACATCATCCCCCTGAGGAGACAAGAGGCCTACAGAACAGGTGCACTGCCCTGGAACAGGGGCAGGAAACCGTCTGTCACCAGGCCAACTGGTCACTACAAACAGTCTTGCCCAGAATAACACAAACAAGCAGGGTTTTCCTGCTTCCCCCAGGAAGAGGAGAGCAGTAGGAGACCAGATGTCTGGCTATGTGCAGTCCCCATGCCAGCTTCCCACAGCAAGATAAATCCCTAAGGGGAGGCAGCGGTGAATAAGAGTTGCACCCTGTCCCTTCATGACACTTGACACCATCCTTTGGAGGTTCAGAATTAAACAGGAATAGAGAACAAAGGTCAAAATAGCTACAGATCTTGACACATGCAGATACATCTCTTTATCGTTTTGGTTTTCTTAAGCATTTAGAGTTTTTGCTTACTTGAGTTTGATTTTAAATGAATGCCTGTATAATAGGAAATCAACTTCTGTGCAAAAACCAAAATCATGCAGAATTTTTCAAAACTGCCATACGGTACCCTTCACTGTTTCAGTTGTCATCATCAAAAAAAGAACTCTTGCTTCTTAATTTTTCAGAAAATGGTAAAGTACCAAGCTCAGTTTCATTAATACTACAGTGGTCAGGGGTGAAAATGCAGGAAGTAGGTCACTGAGAGGGTGGCTCTGTGGGCAGCAGGGGCAATCACTGTGTGGCTCACTGTTGAATGAACAACACTTACTTGGGAGTCCCGTTGGGCTTCCAGTACCGGCAGTAGAGGCACTGCCCATCCATGTTGACCAGATGAGGGAAGTCTGGGTCCGGATTGTTCTGTGGGTTCCGCTTTGTGGAATCTTCCTCAGGCATCCTGGAAGGGTCTTCAGGTCCTGACAAGAAAGGCAAACACATCCCCAAGTCAGAAACTCTTGGAGACAGCAGAGAGCCTTGTACAGTGTCAGGAACATTTTTTTTTTTTTTTTAAATCTGATAATAACAACAACAACCTCTATTTGAAAGTTTTTTTTTTTTTTTAATTACATACACTTCTTACAAACCTCCCTAAGACTGAAAAATCCCACCTCATCTTAAGAAAATGCTCACTTTATTTTTTAAGTGCCTCATTACAGCTTTTTTCCCCCTTCCCATCTGTGTTTATTTTAAATCATTTCAGGAAACTTCATCTTAAAGACTATTTTAGCTGTAATCAAGAGGAAATCATAGTCAGCTCAGTGGGTACAAAGACCCAGCTGCAAAAAGACCCATCTCCCTTAAACCTCCCAGGAATCATCTCGAGGGGCACAATGACTAGGTGGAAGAAGCTCTGGTTAATTCTCCTCTCTGAAATCCCAAAGATGCACCACAAACCTGCTTCCATTACGTCCTGGCTTTTGCATTCCACAACCGCCAAGCCTCGAGGATCACAGCCAGGCAAATAAGGACTGCTCCCTCATCGCGGCGGTCACAGCAGCTCCCGCGCCCCGCGCCCCGCCTGGCGCCCCAGATCCCGGCTTTGGGGTTTGGGTAGGTGCCGCGCTCACCAACAGCCCCGCGAACTCCCCTCCCTGCCGGGGCGGACACTGGGCACAGACTCCCTGCTACTAGTTCCTATCATCACTTTCCCTAAACAAATCGCCGGGGAGCTGGGAGGCGGGGCGGGGGCCAGCACCCACGTCAGGGAAGCCGTATCGGGCTCCGCGCACCGCGGGGCGCCTCGCGGTGAGAGTGCGGGTCCCTCAGGCCGTGTTCCTGCAGGGCTCGGGACAAACTTTACCGCGCGCGCGCGCGCGTCTCCGACTGCACGGAGCACGGGGCCCGCTGCTGTCCTCCGAACGCCCTGGGAGTGGGTACTTCGCTGCCTGGGGTCACAGCACCCAGGTGGGGAACACGGAGTTGGCGGGGACAAGTTGGTCAGAGCTGGCGCGAAGGAGCCGTAGGGGGCGCTCACACACCCGCGCACCCCACACCCGCGCACACTCGCGCATGCACACGCACGCGGGGGGCGCGGAGCCCACGCCGAGCGCGCCGGGGACCCCGGATGCAGCCCCCACCCCGAGGCGGCCTCGGCCGGCTGGGGCGGGAACGGGAGGCGGTTACCGGGCCACGCAGGCCGTCACGTCCCCGAGCGCCGCGGTCCTGGTGTGCGCGCGCCGGCTCCGCGCGGCGACAGGGCGCGGCGTCCGCGCCACCACTTTATCCCCGGGCGGCGGCGTTGGGGCCGCTGCGGTGGGTGGGGACCCGGGGAGGCGGCGCCGGGGCCCACGTGTGCCCTGCCTTCGGGGAGGAGCGGGGCACCGCCCGCGCACCGGGCCTCGCGGGCAGCCGCGCCCCCGAGGTGGCCGCCTGGGCTGTCACCGCGCAAGAGGGCACGCGGCTCGCACGCGCGCTCAATGGCACCAGGCATGGGAACGCGCACAGATCTACAGGCGCACAGCACACATGTGTGTACATACATACCACAAACACACTTGGCTCCTTCCCATAAACGCTACACAGCACACAAGGGCACAGAAATGCCACATGCATGCAGTCACACACAGACAACACACACACACAATTTACAGAAAGCAATACCAGCATACACTCGGACACATGCATACCCACAGACACCCCACACACACACCTCACACAAGCACACCAGTGTCACACACCTAATGTAAGACATACTTCACACCAACATACACAATACACAAACACACACCTCACACAGACACCATAAAAAACTGGGCTAGGATAGAAGCCAGAGCAGACTACCACCCCCCCAACCCTTCTTGCCCCCCCCCCCCCAACTGATCCTCTACCCTTTCTGTTCTCCACAAAACTCCAGTGTATGTGCACAGGTCTGGGCGATCTGAACGCTGTCCAGGATACCTTCAACACTGGACTTGCAGTGCCCACGTCTTCCAGGAGCTGAAGTCCCAGGAGGCCCTGGGCTGTGACCTGCCTTCCTCTGGCTTCAGGACTGAACAGTAGTCCTGGAGAAGCAGCATAAGTAGTAGGTGCTGCTGAAGGTGTAGCCACCCACCATGTCGTTGCCTTAGGGTGATCAGTTGGCTGGACAGGGGAGGAGTGTCTGTGGCTTCTTATCTGGGAATCTGGCAAGGTTTAGGAGCAGCCTCCCAGCAGAGAGCTGACCTGCAAAGCTGGGCCTAAGTGCTATATTTGCCTGGGATGGTGGAGGGGTATGGCTGGCCCTCTTACAGCCTTTATTTAAAATGCACCCACTCCTAGGGATTTGGGTTGAGATCGTTTGAAAGTCTTGAAGAGAAACTTTGCAGATGTCTGTAGAAATCTAGAGCTCCTCCCATCCTGGCCACCCATTATCAGCTGACCAATAATCTTTCAGAGTAAATAAACCGAGGCAGGCATCTGGGCCTGGCTTATCAGGGAGCAAGAGGATGACTGGAGCCCAGGAATTGCAGGCCCCCCCATGGCCACATGGTGAGACCTCAATTCTTGGAGATGAGGGGTATTATTCTACAGCTGACTTTTTCCTTTTAATTAACTTTCACCACAAAACATTAAGAAATTTTTACTGTGTTCTATGTGCTCCTTTCTACCTACCTTTTTATTTTCTGTATCCTATTCAGAGAAATGTTCTTTTACTGTTGTGTCTTGAAAATTGTTGATTTATTCTAGACTAGTCAAGTGTTTTCTTCCTAGTGGATCCTTTCATTCTCTTACCTGCATCTCTAACTTTGGTAAGACCCACTGGATCAATTTTCCCTTTTATGAGTCATTCTGTTGGTATCAAGTTAAAGAAGTGTCTGTCTGGTCCAATATTTGAAGATTTTCTCCAGTGCTTTTCTGTACAGGTTGCACAGGTCTGCATTTTATGTTGCTGCTGTAACCCATTTAGACTGACTTTTTGTAGAAGGTGAGAGATTCAGGTGAAGGTGCACTTGCTTGTGTGCATGCACTCAGCTGCATCATCGTGGCCTTTGGCAAAGCTGATGCTCTCCCTGCGAACTACTTCTGCACCTTTGTCAAAACTCTGCTCTTTTGCTCTGTGAGTCTTTCTGGTTTTCTATTCTGCTCCACTGATCCGAGCTGATCCTTCCAATGCTGCATGATCTTTATTATTAAACTATCTGATCAACCTTGAAATTGGACAGATTATTTCTTTCCATTTCTTCCTTTATAAGTTATTATTAGTTATTAATTATTCTAGCTCCTTTGTCTTTCAATGTAAGGTTTGGAATAATCTCTATATTTGTCAAAAAATCAGGCTGAGATTTTTTTTAGGTTGATAGAAAATATATGAAACATTATCAATTTCCTGAAAATTGACATTTTACTGTTAAGTACTCCCAGTCTGTGGGAAGCTAAGGCAGGAAGATCTCAGTTTTGAGCCCAGTCAGGATATTTTAGTGAGAATCTGTCTCAAAAAATAAAAAGGGCTCAAGGTTTTAACTCAGTGTGAAGACCCTGGGCTCTATCCCCAATACAATAAAAAACTGAAAAAGAATTTCAATCCATGAACATGGGATAGCTATCAATTAATTTAGTTCTTTGATTTATTTCATCAAGGATGAAGAGTTTCAGCATAAAGTGCTACACATAGTTTGTCAGATGTATCCCTTTGTTTCTTTAAACTGTAAATGTCATAAGATTTTAATTTGAGCTTCCACATGCTAATGTCAAGTACATGGAAATAAGAATGATTTGTGTCTATTGATCTTATATCTTATAACCCTGCTAAGCACACTTATCAGATATAGTATAGGAGGGCTTGAATTTTGCTTTTTGATTTTGTTTGCAGTTTACTCAGGATTTTCTACATTGAGCATCACAGCCTGGGGCCTGGCTTCTGGTTGATTCCTTCCGCTGCCCCCTACTCTCCGCTTTTATGGCGATTCATTGGGCATTTTGTTACTGTATTTTTTTTTAGCTCTAAAATTTCCATCTGGTTCTTTATATTTTCTATTTCTTTGCTAGGACTTTCTGTTTTTCACATTTTTAGAGTGTCAGTAGTTGCTCCTGGAAGCATTTTTATCATGGCTGTTTTATAATCTCTGTTCTTTCTGTGGGCCTCCGTTGATCATCTTATTTTTGTCCAATGTTAGATAGTTGTGTTTCTTGATAAGTGATTTTTACTGAAATATGGTCGCATGTGGATCACATCATCAGACTTTGGCCCTTGTTTGGAGTATCTGTTTTGCTTCTCTGCTCCGAGCTGACTTGAACAAAGGGGTGAGAAACGCCTCACCACTCCCAGGGAGAGAGGAAGGCCTGGATTTCCTGCTTAACCTTTGTTGTCATGACCACAGTTTGGTTTCAGTTTGGTGCTTGCCCTCACCCTGCCTTGTTCTTGATTGACCTAAAGCAGTTATCATCTAAGAATTTTCTGTTTTGCTTAACATTGGCTAGAAAGAGCTGGTTTTTGGTTAGTCTGCAGGCACAGTATTGCTGGGATCCTGACTTCTCCAGTACCAAGGCTGGGGTCCAGCAGGGTGCATGTGTTGTTCTTGGGATTCTGGGTTCCTAGCTGGCCTGCCTCTGCTCTCCACCTAACAGAGTCTTTGTGAGCTGTTTTATGCCTAAGGCCTGGGGGCTTTAGTTGGATTTAACAAGAGGAACAGGAAAAAGCACTTGAACTACACCTTTTCAGGTGCAGAAATCTTGTTGCTGACTTTGCATTTCATTTCTGGTTTTCAAGTCATTGGATCACCAGGTCCTTCCTGCACTGTGTCCAGAGACCGCTAGAGCAGGACAGCAACCTCCAGGAAAAGTGCAAGCTGGCCACATCTGCTCCTACAACCAAAGGCGAAAAAGCAGGTGACAATCCAAAGAAACGGGGCACCAGTGTTCGTGTATGACCTTTAGAGACAATGCGGGGTTTGAGGAGGGTAGAACATGCTGGAAACTCCAGTGAGGAGGGATAGAGAAAGAATGAACCAAGAGATAGTGAGGAAACCACGAGTTTCTTCCACCAACAAGTTTAGTTTATGTGAACACAGCTGTCTACAGTCACTAGAATTTTGGTTTTTGGAGACAGAAAGAGGAAAGGGAAGTATAAAAAGAATTCAGCTGTTAAGCCCCCAGGATGAATGTGAGCATTATGTACTGCTAATGTGTACTCAGAAAACCAAAAATAAATGGAAGGAATTTTGGATGTTGTGCACCTCAGTTCTAAATCACTCCAGGTGTGAGGGAAGCAGAGTATAGGAAGAGAGGTGGTGGATAAAGCAAGTGATCAAGAGGAAGGAGGCTTTATGCCAGCAAGCCAAAGGAAAATAAGGGAGAAGGGAGGTATGAAGCCTCAAAACAAAGCTCCCCCAAGCAGTTCTGTTCCTTCCTGGTGAGCTCCTTTCTTTCCCTGAGCCTACCTTCTCTTTCCAAAACCCAGGACACCACACCAGGCCCGTGGAAAGATGGGCTGGGGTCCTGTCAACATAGGGCCAGTATGGTGCTTAGTGATTTAACCCACACTAAGCTGGCAGTGGCAACTTGGTAGCCTACGGTCAAACCTTGTAATGTATTACTCATATTTCAGACTCACTGAGCTAATTTCTCTGAGAATAGTAACAGGGCATTCAAGACTAATCAGTAGTTTAAAAATGACAACCTTAGGCCCACATGTCTGGGAAATTCCCCTTGAGATTGATGAGTTCTTTTTATAACTGCTCTTGGTAATAAGACATGGTCTTTGTGTGGATCAAAGACTGATAACCTCAGAATGTGTTGAATTGCACTAACCTAAGTCAAAGTGACTCATGTTGATGTATATGTACCTAAGGAAGTCAACCCCTATAGGTGATAATTAAGTTTAGGCCTGGCTGCCTGTTAATCCGCATAGGAATGTAGCTAATGATTTTGTTTTGTTAAAACCCAGAGTTCATCTGGATATTGTGCTCGATCTATTGTCTAGTTAATTTGTAAATTGTACTTGTATGCGTTGGTAGGTTACAAATGATTAATTTTAAAAATCAGTATGTGCTAAGTAGAAAATAGTTTCTGTATAAAAACCCTGTTCTCTGTCACTTGGGGCTCTTCTCTGTCTTCCCTTCTGCATGAATTAAAGTCAGGAAAGCCGCAAGCTTGGTATTAAAGGCTCAATTTAAATTCCAATTTGGACTCTGGTCTGGCTTCTGTTTGAGAACCCGTAACAACCTGACCCAAAAGAAAGTACTTTTCCATCTGAATTTTTGAAATGTGAATTTCGGAGATTGGTGACTTCATGTAACAAATCTAGAATCCAAGATTCTTTCAAAGAGCAGAGGGTACAAATTCATGTGCCAAAGTGCCTGTGGGCAGTTGGACTTGTGGGTCAGAAAAAGAGAGGTCAGGTTGGAGATAGAGGCGTAGCCACACGCCCGGGAGACGGGAGGCGGCAGGCAAGGCTGTAGTGTGGCTGCCGGCACACTGCACTGGTTGGCAGGTGACCTGGCCAGGCAGCGCTTTTACACTATTTGAATTGGTGAGCAACATTTGAATATCAGGACATGTAGCCAGGGGTGGTGACACAGGCCTGTAATCCCAATCTTCTGAGCGGCTGAAGCAGAAAGATTGCAAGATTAACCCCCACCTGGGCAATTTAATGAGACTCTGTTTTAAAGTAAAAATGATTTTTAAAACAGGAAGAGCAAGAACTGGATATATAGTGAAGGCCCTGAGTTCCATCTCCAGTACTGCAAAACACAATGAAACAAAAAAGGACATTCCACATAATGGCACTGGGTTGTGTTTACTCTTATTTTATTTGTATTTGCAGGACTGAGGATTGAACTCAGGTACTCACACTTGCCAGGCAAGTTCTTATTCCACTGAGCTATCTCCCCAGCTTCTTGGGTTGTATTTACTCTAAAAGGCCAAAGATCTGGAAACAATTTCTGGGCCAGGCTGCTGCCCTGCATCTGGAAGGAGGATGCCCCCTGCAGGTGACTCTCACATCTTCCCCCCAAATCACACTGCAGTGCACCTTCAACTCTGGGATTTCTTGTGCATTCCTGAACACCAGGATGTAAATTAAAGAAGGGAGGTGGGTTTGGCAGGTGGGACAGGAAGGGAGGTCTGAGTCATTGCAGACCGTCTGAGTTCTCAGGGGACAATGTGTGGGAGGACTTATGAAAACTCTCTTTAGATTTTGTGGCCAACAGAGTCCAGTGTGGCCCAGAAATCAAGGAAAAGGACAGAGCTGTATGCAGTCATTTCAGTGACAAGGAGGTCAGTGTCACCTTGGAGAGAACCTAGTGTATAAATGAATCAGGGTGGGTGCCAGTTTGCATTTACTCACAAGGTGGATGGAAATAAGTGTAGAAAGCCCTCTCCAAGTGTCTTGTATGAAAAAGAGGCAGCAGAGAACAGCTCAAGGTCCATGGACCTTGGAACAAGAGGCCCTGGGCTCAAAGCCTGTTTGGACTGACTTGAAACTCGCTGATTGTGGGCAGGTGCCTTCCCAGCTTTTCATCTTTATAAAGGGAGGCTACCAAGATTAGCCTCTGTTTAGTTCATGGAGTCAAACAGAATCATGCAGGTTGAATCCTTAATCTAGTGCCTAGCATGGAGCAGATAGGGCACAGCAAGGCAGGATTTCATTATCACTGAGTTAAAGTAATAGTTGCAGGGGAGAGAGTGAGCAAGAAGAAAAGGTTGACCAATATTATAAGTCACAGCTGGATAGAAGCAAGAAGTTCTGCACAGTAGACCAACAATAGCTAACAATAAGTTAATACACATTTAAAAATTCTAGACGAGCCAGTTGCAGTGGTGCCTGCCTGTAATTCCAGCATTTGGGAGGCTGAGGCACAGCAGTGACTGTGAGTTCAAGGCCAGCTTGGGGTTATGTGGTGAGTTTGAGGCCACTCTGAACTACATAGCAAGACCTTATCTCAAAATTAGCAGAAAGGATTTTGAAATTCTCCACTGAAAGTAAACGGTTATTGGGCCCGGCGGGTTGGCTCAGTGGTCTAAAGCGCCTGCTTGGGGAAGCTTGGGCGGCTTCAGGGACCACAGTTCGATCCCCGGCACCACATGCTGCGCCAGCCCTGCCCTGGGGGCAGGCTGAGCCGGCCATAAAAATGAGTGAATAAACAAACAAAGGTTCTGAAAAAAAAAAAAAAATAATAAATAAAATTTAAAAAAAAAAAAAAAAGAAAGTAAACGGTTATTGTTGGAATAGGTAGATATGTTTAAGCTGATTTGAACATTTTATGTAATGTATACATGTATCAAAACATCATAGGGTTCCTCTGTACAATTTGAAATGTTTTAATGTGCAAGTTAAAATAAATTCAAAAATAAGAAATAAAAAATAAAGAGGTGGGGCCAGGGAGATAGCTCAGTGGAATAAGCGCTTGCCTGGCAAGCACAGGGTCCTGAGTTTAATCCCCGGTACTGTAAAAGAAAGAAAGAAAGAGAGAGTAGTAGGTACATATGCTGAAAATTCAAATAAAAACCAAAAAGTTCTTGCAGTGAATTGAGTTTCTCTCTAGCCCATGCTCATTGTCTCAGTTCCTGTCTCCAGGTTCTGTGTGACTTTCCAAGTATGGAGAGGGCTGAGGAGCAGAGTGTACCAGAAATTCCTAGGCAGGAAGGGAGAAAGAGCCAGCCAGGGTCAGTAGTGTGTGAGGGCACCTGGGAGAGCTAGAGTGACCAGCTTCTTAGTGGTGTCATGCAACCAGCCACTTCAGGAGGGTGAGATAGAGGACAGGCTGGAAAGATGTCTCCTCAGCAGGGCACGGGTAATTGCGGCCTCTGCAGTCCCCTGAAAGGATTCCCTGTCCTTAGGCCACTTGCATTGATTTTGAAGTTCTTCCTTCACAGGGGAATAGCCTGGCTCTCAAGCCTTGGATCCGCTGCAGCTTCTGACTTGTTCTGGCCAACAGGATTTGTTTGAAATGACACTGTCCCAGTTCTGAGACACACAGGACACCAAAGTCCCCTAACAAATGAGCAACTGGCCCCGGCAGCAGGTCTGCCTCACTGAAATGCACAGAACTGCTCACTGAGTCCAGCCTGAGCAGCTTGCTATGCAGCAAGAACTGACACATGAAGCACATTAGCTACATTGCCATCTTGTTGGTTTGTTGAGACAGAATTTCACTGTGCCATTCAAGCTGGCCTTAGGCTTACTAAATAGCCTAGGCTGACCTCAAGCTCATGGCAATCCTCCTGCCTCAGCCTCCCAAGTGCTAGAATGGCAGGCAAGCACCATCACACCAACTCCCTTTGCCATCCTGCAGCTTGAGTTATCCTGCCCCTATAATCTCTGTGGGATTTGGGACCCAGGATTCAACAGTTCTCAATGATTTTTTTTTTAATGTTTTTTAAAAAAATCTTTGAAAATTGGGTTATGGAAGAGAAAAAGAAAAGATAAACCACTTTGTACTATACATAATGTCTACAAAATAGAGTAATTTTATAAATGACAGGCAGAACAATATGTCAGTAGGCTGCACCCCAGTGCTACAGCCTGACGAGTCGCAAATATCCATGACACTGGTGCAACAGGGTGAACTGCTCCTGTTCTCTACCTCAGTGATGTGTATCTACATGTTTTCCTCAAATCACTGGCACTTTAGCCTCTTTTCTCCATGTTTCCCAGAAAGTCTTAAGTTTCTTCTGCATAAATTTATCTTGAATAGAAGGTGTGAGCCACTGGCACCCATGGGTGAGAAAGGAAGACTGGGCACTTGCATATGAGTCCTTGGACTTGGATATGTGTGGGCAGAGGGACTTGGTTTCTCTCTCACTGAGAGTTCCTGAGGGCTGACTTGATTCCAGTTGCCTCTTCCCCAGACACAGCTGGACCTCACAGGAAAGAATCATCATTATGGAGAGATAGGTATGGAGGACAAAGCACTTGCCTGCTTTTTTTCCTGCTATATGTTTTGCATCTTTACCACTCTATGGCAAAGCCAAACAGTAAATTTTGAATTCTTTCAGTGTGATTCTTGTTGAAATTGCATTAATTGGAATCAAATCCAGAGATAAATTAGCAGATGTCAATGCCATGTTATCCCATCTTCCTAGCATTTGCCAGATGCAGGCACTGAAGGGGACCCTCACAACAGAAGGTATGGCACGTAGAGGTCCCTCTCATTGTGGAAGGCCACCCCTGGGGCAAAGACAGAGCTGGCCTGGTGCCTCATCTTCCTGTGCTCTCCCCAGTTCACATACTGACACAAACTAGCTGAGAGGAGATGGAGCAGACGTCTCAGTGACACTGAACTTCACTGCAAGAACATCCTTTGCAGGTCCCTTTCACCTTTCCCATGAGTCAAAGGCAAAGTCCTCATCGGGTGTTCATGTTCCTTCAGCACCATCCCCAAAGCAGCCTCAGGTCTGTCATTAGAGGTTAACAACTTTGCTTTGCTGTCATTGATTTTACCTGTGCAGTTATTATTTTATGACAAATGTTTGCTTACTTTCTATGTAAAGAAACATTTTAAAATAAATGCAGTAAATTTATTTATTTATTTATACATACATACATACATACATACATACATACATAACCAGGAATCAAACTCAGGACCTTATGCTTGGCAGGCAGTTGCTGTACCCTGAGCTATCTCCCCGGCCCCAAATCCAATGAATTTCAAGTATGGGTTGACTTAAAGGAGGTCATTAGGTAAAAAAAAAAACATGCTTTGGGACATCCATCTGGCAAAGCCATCATGTTAGTGGTATGGCTGTGACCAGGACTAGGGGCCCAGACAGCAGAGCTGAGTTTGGCCTTGTGCTGCCTCTGACCTGCAGGTGGAGCCTCTTATATTCAGACAAGAACTCAGCATCCTCTAGGTCAAGATCAAGGTGGGCCAACAGTATCCCTCAGCATCAGTCATCCTAGTACTTGAAAATAAGAGACTGGGCCAAATACCATAGTCTTGACAGGCTAAAATTTTGTATTTCCATGAATTTTCAAATACCTGTGTCAAAATTGTGTAACTACTTATATCACATTGTCTGGAAAGTTATTAGAATATCAATGATGGTCAGAAAATATCATTTACAAGCTAAGTCAAAGATATTTGATACTCAGAAAACCAGTGATGATAAGCTCAAGTACCTATGTTATAGAGTAATAGTATCACAAAGCTTTTCTGCTGGAGGATTAAGAATGTAAGTTAATAGACCAAAAATTGGAGAAAAAGAAGGACTATAAGGATAGCCAATATTTTGGCCCTAGCCCTTCAAGGTTAATAAGGACCCAGGATATAAGAGAACCTGTGCTGTAATATCCTATAA
>PVJA010001371.1:108977-128920 GCA_004027025.1 Myocastor coypus | reverse complement strand
TTTTTTTTTTTTTTTTTTTTTTTTTTTTTTTTTTTTTTTTTTTTTTTTTTTTTGTCTTTTTGAGACAGGGTCTTGCTATGCAGTTGAGGCTGGCCTTGAGCTCACTTTTGTAGCCCAGGCTGGTCTCGACCTCGCACCAATCCTCCTGCCTTAGCCTCCCAAGTGCTGGGATTACAGGCGTGAGCCACCACGCCCGGCTGTAAAATTCTTTTATTTGTCCTTTTGAGATAGGCTCTCTGCTTTTGAGCAACTGTTATATCCTTGGCCAGTTCCAGCTTGCACATGTTCTTAGGCAGAAGCCTTGCTTTGGTGTCACTTCATGTGAAGCCAGCTGGGCTTTAGGGTCTTCAGTGTCAATAGACTTTCCTATAAAGACATGCACTTGTGCATCCACCTTAAGCAGTCTCACCTTCAATAATGATATCTTCTGTCACAGCTTCTTCCAATAATGCAATTTTGCCACGCCATTAAGATATCTTGGGGAGCTGTGATTGAGTGTTGAGTGGCAGGTGGTAGGAAACTGGTTATTTTGCCTTGGCCGATGTGACTACCTCAGCTCCCTTAGCAGGTGGTCCAGTGGTGAGTGACTGTATTGTTTAGGGCTCTCTAGAGGAACAGAATCAAGTTGATAGTAAAGTACACTAAGGGTTTATTAGGAAAGCTCACAGATGGGACAGGAGAGCCAGAAGATCTAGTAACTGCTCAGCCCAGGGACTGGAAGTCGCAAAAGAAGAGGGACCAAGGATGCAGCCACAGTCCAAGGTTGAAGTCCTGGTTGCTCCCAGAGAGAGGATTTGCTGTATGAGCCCACCAGAAAGGCTACAGAAGTGGGAGTCCAATGTCCACAGGGGATGGTGGTGGTGGCAGCTGTATCTGCTCAAGCTACGTGGAGCTTTTCAAGTGCAGGCCAACCTCTTCCTTCTTCCCTTTCATTCCCTTGGGGCTGCAAGCCTATTAGATGGTGCCACCCACAACAGGGAGGGTCTTCGCCCTGGGTTTGCTGGTCTATGTGCCAATCTTCTCTAGAAACACCTGCAAGTGTGCTTTGGGGATGCCCTTGGTCCAGCCCAGTTGACAGCCAGGATTGCTGGCCACAGCGGCCTTGGGCTTCCCTCTTTGTAAAATGAGGATGATGAGGGGGCCAATGTGCATCTGATCAAAGCCTTACAGGCCAAGATGCCATCTATCATTGTGGCATTCTGAGAGCCCAGAATCCAGGTCTCTCCACAGGCTGTGGCCTCCCAGGATGGCTCCTTAACAGAGATTCCTCCCAAGTTCTTTCACTGAGCAACATCAGTCAGCAGGACATGGTTACCTGGGCCGCTAGACCAGATGTTGACCAAAGTGGTCCCCACCCCCTAGCCTGTGCTATGAAGACGTGATTAACAACTCTGTGGGAGCATGGCCAAGGCAGCCCCACAGCAAGCCCCGTAGGTATGTCTGTTGCGGCTACACTCCGGGCATCTGCCAGGTACTTGCTTCCTTACTGAGTTTCCATGTACAACGAGGTCTGTGTCTAGGTTCTGCAGGATATTTTTATCTATTTGTTGTTTTTGAGATAAAATCTAGGTAGGCAATCCAGAGTGGCCTTGAAATTGTGATCCTCCTGCCTCAGCTTCCCAAGTACTATGATTACAGGCATTCATTTGTCAACAATTACCTTTTCACTTGCTTTCCTTTTGTTTGTTTCAGATGTTTTTTTCAGTACCAAAAATTGAACTCAAGTCTTTTACACTGAGCAACACCCCCAGCCCTTTCTTACTGTGATTTTTATTTCGAGATGGGGTCTAAGTCATTCAGGTTAAGTTTCAACTTCCATCCTCCTGCCTTGGCCTTTCAGAATGTATTTGTCCACATCTTCTGTTCCTGTGGTATGATGACTAAGGTTATATGTCCCCTTGACAGGGATAAGAATGTCTATGTCGCCAGCCAGGCATCATTTCACTGTGCTGCACAGGATGGCAAGGCTGAGGCCCCCAAGGGGAGAAGGGGCAAGTCGTTCCTTCTTCCTGAGCAAGGCCATCTCTTCTCGTGCTCTGTGAGGTGGGCCTGGGGGGAATCACACATCCCAGACTCACTCACCACTCCCCCCAGAGGTGCTTGGCTGACCCAGCCCCATGCTCATCACCAGGACAGATGTAGCTGCCTTCACCTTGCGCTGTGGCCCTAGCATCTGCTCAGATGATAGGAAGGACCCTGGAGATAGCTGGCCTGGCAAGGCCACCGTGGGTACTGTGAGTGTCCTGTGCTGTGCCTGGCTTCAAGTCCTTATATAGTATGATGAGGATCGGAGCAAGGCTGGTACTGCCTGGAGCCCAGGCGATGTCTCTGCCTGGTTCTCCAGCCCAGGACTGCCAGGCACACAATCACCGCTCTGTTTGGACAGCCAGGAGGAAACAACCATGTAATAAACAGCTCTGCTCCTCAGAACTGGCTCTGAGTTCCCACACAGCTTCCCATCCATAATCTGGAGGAGGAGTTGTGGTGGATCCAGCAGCCACAAGGGGAGAAATCCAGCCTCTCCTTGCCACACCTTCAGAGGTGGTCTCCAAGAAGCAGTGCGTGTTGCTGAGGAACCTCATAGGCATGAGATCTTCTTCGGGGTCCTGACCAACCGAACCAGGTCCTCAATCTCTCTCAGAAGAAATAAACCTGCCCATAAGTGCTGGTGGAATTGCAGTTCAGGCATAGAGCTCCAGGTTCAATCCAGGAAAACCTCAGACTTCTGGGCACCTCTTACAACCTAAGGGTAGGATTGCACTGGGGCAGCTGACATCTCTCTTCCTGTCTTGGGGAAATTAGACCCAAGGCCTAGGATGTGTGGGTAAGCATAACAGGGAATTCCCACAGTGACACCAAATCATATTTGCTCAGCTGTTCTAAAAACTCTATAGCTGAATCTTCACTAATTAAATTCTCTGTCTAATGGCTATTCTTAATTCAGGAAAAGCATTCTCAGAGGATTTAATGATCCAAATCCAGCAGAAGTAGGAGGTGTTGTTCACACATTTAAATGACTCAAAAATCAAGGGTGGTGAGCTTAGGGGATTTCACCCCAAATTCTTTAACTGTCTGAATCAGAACCAACTCCTGCAAGTCTGTCCTCCTCTACTAGGGGTTCAAGGAGTCCTTTTTGTTGGTATAACCTAGAAAACAAGGCAGGCAGTCTCCTTGAGCGCTGTTGTGGTGTCCTGAAAGCCCAGGGAGCTCTCCTAGACAGGGTTCCTGGTGATAAACAGGGAGGGGAGGAAGTAGAAAAGAGATCCGTGCCGGGCGTGGTGGATCACGCCTGTAATCCCAGCACTTGGGAGGCTGAGGCAGGAGGATTGATGTGAGTTCGAGACCAGCCTGGGCTACAAAAGTGAGCTCAAGGCCAGCCTGAACTGCATAGCAAGACCCTGTCTCAAAAAGACAAAAAAAAAAAAAAAAAGAAAAGAAAAAAGAAAAGAGATCCGTTTTTCTGTGTTTTGCCAAGGCAGGTTTATCCTTGCTGCATGGGGAACCTGTCTCCCTTTGCCTTCTTGGGCAATGAAGAGGACAAGAAGTCTGAGGAAAGCAGAGATTTCTATCTCTTCAGTCAAGGCGACCTCTGAAGTTGTGCCCAGCTGAACCTCAGGCCCTCCCTGCACCCCACATGGTTGTGTAGTTGTGCTCCACAGAAAGGGCATGGTTGTGTGTTGCATCTACACTAGAACCAGTCCAGAGAGAAGGGCTTTACTCAGAGCAAAGGGACTTTAATGGAGGATGAAACCCTCCATGAATTAGAGGCTGGGACCGCCTGGGGGTGGCTGTCTGAGCTCTTGCTGTCACCAGTGTGGCATAGGTTTCCGCTCTGTGTTCTGGGAGTCTCAGGGCAGGATCTGTAGAACCAAGGGTCGGGGCCCTGGATGGGTGTTGCCTCAGTTTTCTCCTCCTTCCAGGACTGCCCTTCTGAGGCCTTCAAGACTACTCAGCCTGCAGTCCAGATAATTTCACTTCCAAGTTAGAGTTTCCTGTCTCCTGAGCACACCATAAGCTCTTACTTCTTAGACATTCATAGAATATCACACAAGGCACTGTTACATCAACACAGCTCTTTCTTCTCTTTCCTAAACAATTTGGGCACATACATTCTGAGCTAAAAGTGCCTTTTGCCTGTGTGTGCTATAAGTTTTTGATGTCCAGCACTGATGAGCTTACAACTGATAGACAGTGGTTTAAAAGCCAACTGGGCCAAATGTTCTGATGGTCAACTCAGATTTTCGTCTCTGCCCATGGGTAAATTATTTCTATCACCTTGTATTAAGTAGTTTAATGTGGCATTTAAAGTTAAACCCATCATCTGAGTGACGTAACAAGTCAGCCACTCATCCCAATCCTGTATCGGGACAACACAGAAGAGGTGTCACTCTGACTGCATGGGCTGCACCAGTGTTTATTGGTGTCACCAGAGAGATGGCTGTCCTGAGAATTCTGTGCTTCCTAATGTAGGAGATGCACTTGATGTCAAAGAAATTAAAACAGAACTCTGAATTTCAGAGCTGAATTCTCGTGGGAATCCACATCCGTACAGTCCTGGTCATCTCAATTCTCCTGTGTCTTGGTCATGACTGGCTGTAGTGACAAAGCCCCATGCGCCAGAATCAATGTTGGCACAATGCAACCGAAGGGACTGAGGAGATCCAGATGCAGATCCAGATGTAGATCCAGATGCAGATGCAGATGCCACAGAAAGGACAGCTGAGCTGCACCAGCTCCAGTCACAGTGATGCTGAAGAGGAGAGCAGTGGCATCTGCTGAGGTCTGGCAGTTCACCGGCCGTTCTACTTCCTAGGTGACTGCGCACTTGGGACTCTCTCCCTTGAACGTGCGATCTTCAGTCCACCATAAAGACCGTGGCCTTGTGCACACTGTTCATCCTATCATAAATGGTATGGTTTATGTCTAGTTGTCCCCCCAAAGCCTCATGGAGTCACTGGGCGGGGACTTCTAGAGTTTGAGACTTGATCCATGATCCCTGGGATTATGGGTTTTAGTACTTCTGGGATTATGGGTGTAGCCTAGGGCGGGAGCTAAGGTGGAGAGCCTGAATGTAATATAAAGAGAGACAGAGAGACAGCTCTAGCTGTTGCTGTTGCTCTGCTGCCGTGTTGGTTGGCTACCTCTGCCCCCATTTTGTTGCTGTTCTGCCACCATGAACTGGATGCTCTCTGCTCTGTTCCACTCAGCCTTGGGCCAGCCAAATATGGACTGAAACCTCCACAAGCTGTGAGCTAAATAAACCTTTCCTTCCTTCATTTTGAGTGTCGGGTATTTGTCCCAGCAACTAGTAAAAAGTAACTAAGACAATAAACCATTCAGCAAAACGGTCCTAGAGCACTTCCCCAAATGCCACCGAGCAACCTTCAGGGCAGTCAGTGGGACAGCAGAAAAGAATGGCTGTGTAGGTCACTGAATGCTGCGCTCTCTCCCATCAATCTTGAATTCTAGAAATAGTGAGTGTCCTATACCTCTTCCTTCGCTTTACTTGGCATGGAAGAGCCTTCAGCAGAGAAAGTTCACAATAAAATTGAAGACATGTGGCTTTAATGAGGGAAGTTTGCGTCTCCCTGGCTACAACTGATACTCAGAGTCCCCTAGAAACGCAAAGTCAGGACCCCAAGCGGGTGTCTGTCCTCAGAACTGAAACTGGAGTCCATCCACTGAGGATCAGGCACACATCGCTTCCTTTTTTTTTTTTTTTTTTTAATTATTATTTTTTAAATTTTTTTTTCTTGTTTCAGAACTTTTGTTTGTTTATTTATTTATTTTTATGGCCAGCTCAGCCTGCCCTGAGGGCAGGGCTGGTGCAGCATGTGGTGCCGGGGATCGAACCGTGGTCCCTGCAGCCGCCTAAGCTTTCCTAAGCAGGCGTTTTAGACCACTGAGCCATCCTACCGGGCCCCACACATTGCTTCCTTGCTGTGTAAAGCTCACACAACAATGCACTGATGTTCAAGATAAGGTTTGAGGAGCACCAAACAGAGCAGAAGCAATCAAACAGAAAACATGTAATCTTGGCTCCGAAAATTTCACATCTAAAATTTTGATGTAGTTCCCACAGTTCTTCTTCTTGAGTCATAAGGAGGTAGTCCTGAAGAAAACGTTTTCTTTCTTTTTCCTCAAAGTTTTATTTAATGTGAGAAAGGCCAAGTAATGAATCTGGATCCTCCAGGTGTACATACCTGGAGTAACACCAGTTTGGCTTATAGGTTTAGAGTCTCAATTCAAAGTGACCCAGGGGCTCAAGTGATATTTGTAACCTTCTGCACTTTTATTTAACATGACTGTGAGTTCATAGACAAGAAACAGAAATGGAGACACATCCTGTTCTAGGAGTCTAGGAAGCAGCTCTCTGCACGCCAATGGTGTCCAGCCTGTGCGACTTCTGTTTAGATGCATCTGTGGGGCATCTGTACCATGTCTATGTCCACGAACTGCAGAATTATTGAATATATAGAGCTTGAAGAAAAGGACTCCAGAGGTCTAGTGGTGGCTCAGGGATGGCATGTTCATCTAGCATGTGTGACACTTGGCTTCAATCCCAGCTTTGCCAAAAAGGTATCAAAGTAGGGTTCATGGCGGAGGAAGCATGACGTCCAGTCCTGGTGTCAATAAGGCTTGAGCAAGTCTCCTGCACCAGAGCTGGCCTGGAATGGAATGTGCTGTGAGTCTGAAGATGCCACTGTGCTCCTTAAACATGTATGATCCTATAGTCACACTGTAGGGGGTATGTGGGGGGGGTGCTATCATTTCAGGGAACATGCTTTGGTGAGAATGCATTTGTGTATACTTCCAAATCACATTTCCAATCTGTTTCTAGAACAGAACTGTGTTATTTTTGTTTTCACCTTGTGAAAATTGTACATGCAGAGGAACCCCTTAATTGAAAGTTGACTCTTTCATGAAAGAAACTTTTCCTTAGAAGCTTTGGCTAAAGGAATCATCTCAAATTCTGAGCCTTTGAATATAGTTTGTGTTTTTCAATACATTATTCTGAGGCTTTTGACCAGAGAAGAAAAAAAGATAAAACAGAAGCTACTTTGAATACGACCAAGCATGAATCGTAAAGCACTGGCTATGTCTCTAGAGAAACTTGAAAGCTACTAGCAACGTACTGATTTCGAAGGTGAAGGTGGTATAGCCAGGACAAGGCAGTCTCTGGGTGGAGCCAGGTGTCCCTGCCTGCTGTGACTGGTGGCCTTGCCTCCCAGCCAGGGTTGCAGGAACTCAGGAAACATGGTCCAGTGAAGACCCAGTCAGGATGACCTATACGCAAAATGACTGCATGGCTTATGGAAACATATGAAAAGACTAAAAAACAAAATAAATAGCGTGCATCTGTTGACTGTTTGCAGTAGCTCACATGACCTCCTCCGGCCTGATACCATCGCTTTGCACATTTAGTTAGGTAAACAGATTCACAGAGGCCCGAACACATCCCCGGAAACAGACATTTGGCAATGAAAACCAAAGATCACACAGGGAAGAAAGTGACCGTTGCAGGCACTGCTGGTTTTTATGTACTTGCTCGTGGCTTGACAGGTTTCACTAGGCAGCCCGAGAATGCTTCAGCTTGCAGCCCACCAGAGCCTCTCTGCCTCTGCACACACCTGCAGGATCTTCTCCAGAGCTCACAGCCAGGAAGATCTCTGGAGAAGGATGCTCAGAGGGAGTGCACAGTGGAGGGGTGGAAGCCGCCCAGCCGGGCTGTGGGGCTGTGCAGGCTGGGGTGCAGCAGGTACTCTTGAGGAGGATCTCCCTGGGGTGGTAATGGATATACAGGCCCACACAGGTTGATTCTCGTGTGAGGAATAAGGGCACACAGAGACCCCAGACTAGCGTGCTGAGAAGGTTGAGGGAGATGGGGGGGGTAGGACCAGGGTGCAGGGGCAAAGAGCCTGCTGGGTTGTGGGGGAATCTGGGATGCATTGTCCTCAGCCTTTCCCAGCATGCATCTTGCCACTTACAACATCAGATAAGAGCTGGATGCTTCCTCTCCAAGTCACACTGGCCCTACTGGCCCAGGACTCTAAGGGGATAAGCCTGGTTTCCTCACTGATATGATGCACATGGGTTGCCATTAATCATGGGCCCTGAGGACTTCCGTGAAGAGAAGCCTGACCTCACTGTAAAAGTGGGGGGCATCTCCTTTCCTAAGAGATCAGTGGCTGCTAGAAAACAAGTGAGGTGCTAAGCCCTCCAGGGCCCGGGCTCCCATTGTCACAAGTGAGTCACAGATACATTTTCTTCTTATTTTTCCACTGGAACTGGGGGTGGCTGCGTAGTGTGGCCTGTACACAGCTGTCTGATTTTCAGAGGACATGGAAGCAGGACGAGTGCAAGAGACGGCACACCTTGGGTGTCCTATGCAGAGGGTATGGAAAAAGGCCAGGCCTGGTCGTGGCTTATAGCAGAACCACACACTAGTGGCTGGAATAAGAACCACCACTTTGAAAGGGAGGAGTGGGGCCCCAAGAAGCGGCCAGGACAGGACTGAAGGGGAAAAGAACTTGAAACAGCTCATGAGGACCTCGCCTTTCTGCACGAAAATAAAACCCAAGGCCAGATCTGGGTACATGAGGAGCACAGAGTGCTGGGGTGCAACTCATACCCTTTCAAAGTGTAAAAGGCAGTGGTTCTTATCCTAGCCACCAGAGTGTGTGGTTGTCACAACTAATCCTGACACATTTCCACCACAGGGAAAGAAATCCCTTATCATTGGCAATCACTCCTCAGTCCTGTCCCTGTCCTTGAAGACCAAAAGTCTGGACATTTCACCTGGAGGCAATGGGACATTGGGGAACCTTTGGAGCTGGTTCCTGTCACCGTCATTTTCTCAAGTAGCATCTCTGTGTTAGCAGGTATCACTGCTTTCTGTTATCATTAATAATTCCATCACTGGGACCTGCCATATTTTGTTGATACACTTTTCAGTTGATAGAATCTGTAGTATTTTTTAGTGTAATGGTGGTACAACCATTTATGCACAAGTAGTGTTTGCTTCTAGTTCCTTTCATGGACTTACTGGCTATTTCTGCATCATTTTTTTAAAAAAGTGTATTTGGTACAAGTTCTCACTAAGTAGCTGGGACTCATAGTGATCTTCCTGTTTTTAGCCTCCCATTTTAGCAATGGGATTACAGGCATGCATCGCCACACCGGATCTCACCCCCAGGGGTGGAGCCAGCTCAGCATGGGCTGCCAGCGATTGAACCCCAGTCCCTGTGCTTGCCTAAGCAGGTGCTTAGTCCACTGAGCTATCTCATGGGCCCAACTCTGTATTGTCTTTGGAAAAGTGACTATTCCAATGATAATTTTAAAACTGGGTTGTGCTTTATTATTGAATAGAAATCATTCTGTGGATACAAGCTCTTGGTCAGACATGTGGTTTGTGAGTATTTTTCTCCATCTATGGCTGTCTTTCACTTTCTCAGTGGTCAGTTCTTCGCAGCACAGATGCTTTTCATTTTCATGAAGCCTGTCTGCTTATCTAGTTCTCCTTTAGTTGTTTTTGGCTTGAGGCAGTACATTTAAGGAGCCAAAGCTGTGGAGATTTACACGTTTCCTTCCAGTGGTTTGCAAATTTAGCTCCTATAATTACGACTTTCATCCCCTTTGAGCTAATTTTTATCTGTGGTGTGAGGTCGGGGTCTGAGCCTACCCTGCTGCGTGTGGCTCTCCAGTTGCGCTGGTTTCCATGCTCCTTCCCATCCAATCATCTTATTGAAAATCAACTTACCATAAAAATGAGGATCCATGTTTAGAATCACAGTGCAATTCTATTGATCTATGTGTCTGTTCTTATACAAGCAGTGGATGATCTTGAATATTATGCTTTTGAATAAGTTTTGAAATGGGAACATGTAAATCTTTCGAATTGCCTTTTAAAAAAATCATTGCAGCTGCTGTGGGTCCTTGTACCTCCATATCTATCTTAGGCTCAGTTCATAGTTTTTGAGGGGGGAAAAAAAGAAATCAAGGTAGATAAAGAGTGTGCTGAATACCTAATACAATTTGGGGAAGTATTGTTGTCTTAACTATACTATTTTCCAATCTATGGAAAGAACTTATCTATTGTTGTTTTCCTTCAATACTATTTTGTATTTAATATTCTAGCTTTGCACTTCCTGTTAAATTTATTGACATGTACTTTTATTTTACTTATTTTATTTTATTTTTACAGTACCAGGGATTGAACTCAGGACCTTGCACTTGTCAGGCAAGCACTTATTCCACTGAGCTATCTCTCCTGCCCTGTATTTTTATTTTCTGATGCTACCTTAAATGGACCATTTTAGAAAATGTTTCAGATTACTCATTAATGTATATAGAAATACAACAGATTTTAAATATTGATCATGTATCTTGAAATCTTGTCAAGCACACTTATTAGCTTTTAATAGTATTTCTTGTGATTTATTTGAGATTTTTAAAAATATATAAGATCAAGTTACCACCAAGTAGGAATATTGTATTTTTTCTTTTCAGCATCCTCACTTTTCTTTCTATCCTAATTTAGCTTTCCAGGGGCTGGGGAGATGGCTCAGCAGAATAAGTGCTTGCCTGGTGTTATGGTTTATGTCTAGTTGTCCCCCTAAAGCCTCATGCAGTCATGGGATAGGGACTTCTATAGATTCAGACTTGACTCATGAGTCACTGGGATTACATGATTTAGTATTGACCTAGAGTTTGAGACTTGATCCATGATCCCCGAGATTATGTGTTTTAAATACTTCGGGATTATGGGTGTAACCTAAGGTGGATAGGCTGAAGTGGAGAGCCTGAAGGTAATATAAAGAGAGACAGAGAGGCAGACTGAAGCTCTTGCTCTATGCCGCCCTGGTTGTTCTGTTGCCTCTGTTGCTATTGTTGCTGTTCTGCTGCCATGAACTGCTGCTCCTACCATGTGCTGCTCTGCCTTGGAGCCAGATGAGTATGGACTGAAACCTCCAGTAACTGTGAGCTAAATAAACCTTTCCTTCCTTCACTTTGAGTGTCGAGTATTTGTCCCAGCAATGAGTAAAAAGTAACTAAGACACCTGGCAAGTGCAAGGGCCCGAGTTCAACCCCTGGTTCAAAAAAAAAAAAGGCCGAGGAGATAGCTCTACAGTCTAAGCGCCTGCCTAGCAAGTACCAGGGATTGGATCCCTGGTACTACATACTGTGCCAGCCGCTGAAACTCAGCTGCATGTGAAACCCTATACCAAATTAGTTTTCCAGCTAAAACCTGTGGCAAATAGCTAAAGAGCAGTGAAAACAAGCTTTTTTTTTGGGGGGGGGGGTCTCACATGATATTCAGGGGAAATTTATCATCTTTCATCTTTAAATAGGATTTTTTAGACATTCTTTATATTTTGAAGGAAGTGCCAGTCTTTTCTTAATTTCGGAGTGTTTTTAATGATGAAAGAACATTGGAATTTTTCAAAGGCATTTTCAGGACCTATTGATGATCCTGTGGTTTTAAAATATTCATCCCATTGTTACGGTGTACACCACTGGCTGGATTTCCTATGCTGAGCCACTGTTATATTACTGGAAGACGTCCAAGTTAGTTATGATGTATAATTTGCTTTTTGAGTCTTGATTTTGCTTTACTAGTGTTGTGTTGAGTTGCTTCATTTACATTGATAAACTGCATGGAGCCATAATTTACTTGTGATGTCTTTTTCTGACCTTTGCAAGAGCCATTCTGCTGGGGCCAAGTTGGAAAGCTCATAAATTTTTCTTTAAAAAATGTCTTAGTCATCATTTCATGAGCCTTAATAGAGTGGGATTTATTTATTTACTTTGAAGAGTAAAAACAAAAGCAAAAACAGTAACATACAACAACACGTATGATACATATTTTCAAAACAAGGACAAATAAACAATGGCTATTATATATTTTTATCGTCAAATCTATTGCTCAGATTAACAGATACAAGTTTGCAAGGCTGGACAAATAATTAAACATTAATACTTGCTTTCAACCTTAACAAGTTTTTTCTTTATTATTTATTTTAAAGAGTATAGCAATAATTGGTAAGACATTAGAAATGGTACACATTTAGAACAAAAAGACAAGAGGTATTCAAGGATGGTTTTTGTATTGCACATTGCTGTATTTGGTGTAGTTGCTCATATTGCAGATATCAGCATATAGCATGGATCAAAGTGAAGAATTTTAACTATTAGCTGCTATTTTCAAAAAAACTGATGGAAGTTAGTAGCACAATCATCTTAGCAATCCTGAATGTATACTTGCATGATTTTAGCCCTCCCTTTCTTTTTTCCTATCTTTTCTCCTTTCCTTCATCTTCATTATTTATTCCTTACAGTCAGTTTCTTTCCATTTTACTATATTATATCTTTCAGATTTTATTTGTTCTTTCAGGTCCTTACACTATGGAGGCAATGTGCTATTTACACATGTGGATCTGATTTATTTCACTTGTGAACATAGCTTCTAGTTCCATCCATTTATCTATAAAGGGCTCAAGCTTGTCTTTATAGCTGAATAATAGTCTGTTACAGAAAAATACCACAACTTTCTATCCATTCCTCAGGTAATGGGCATGTTGTTTATTTCCAAGATTTGGCTAGGACAAATTGTGCTGTTATAAATATGGATGCACATATATCACTGTGGTATAATGCTTCTAGTTCTTTTGAAGATATACCTAGAAGTGGAATAGCTGGGTTGAATGAGACCTCCTGTCTTAGTTTTTTTTTTTTTTTTGCAGGACCGGGATTCAAACTCACGACCTTGCACTTGCCAGGCAGGCGCTTGTGCCACGGAGCTATCTTCCCAGCCCCCAGTCCTAGTTTTTTGAGGAATCTTCATACTGATTTCTGTAGGGGTTATACCAGTCTACATTCCCACCAACAGTGGAGAAGAGTTTCTTTTCCCCCCATAGTCTCTCCAGCATTTATTCGTAGTTGCTTTCTTTATGACAGCCATTGTTTACGGAGTGAGACGGTATCTCAGTGTTTTAATTTGCATTTGTAGAGTGACCAGTGATGTGGAACATTTTTTCATATATTTATTTTCCATTTGCAGTTCTTCTTTTGAGAAGTGTGTATTCATTTCAGATTCCCATTTTTGGATTGGGTCTTGGCATTGTTAGGGCCTGATTTTTCTTAGCTCTTTATATATTCTAGATAGAGGTTTTTTGTCTGGGTGATTGTTGGTTAAGATTTTTTTTTCTTAATTTGTGGGTTGTCTTTTCACTCAGTTGGTGATTTTTTTTTTATTTGATATGCAGAAACCTCTCGATAAGATGAGATCCAAGATGTTGATTCTTGGAACAGTTTCTTTTCTGTTCATGAGCTTTCTTCCTCTCCCAATATCGTCAAGATTTGCACCTACTTTCTTTTTCTCTTTTCTTTTAATTTTTTTTTTTGTTTTTGTCTTTTTGAGACAGGGTCTTGCTATGCAGTTGAGTCTGGTCCTGAGCTCACTTTTGTAGCCCAGGCTGGTCTCGAACTCACATCGATCCTCCTGTCTCAGCCTCCCAAGTGCTAGGATTACAGGTGTGAGCCACCACGCCTGGCTCCTATATACTCTTAAGTTATTTTCTCAGTAGTTACTGTGAGGATTACAGTTATTATGAGTGTACAATAGTCTTTTCAAATTAGCACATATTTAATTTTGATAATGTACAAGCCTTTGCCCCTTATAAGTTCATAAGTTCATTCTGTTTCTCTCTTTACATGGCTGTCATACAGATTGCACTCCTGTGCATAGCCTGTTTTCCTCAACTTTCAATTTATCATTATTGCTTCATGTAGTTGCAACCTAAATAATATAGCAGAAAAAAGTTTTATGGTAACAGATGCTTATAGCATCTTTTATATTTATCTTTAAATTATCTTTTCTGATATTCTTTGTTAATCCATGCATGCAGACTTAAAGTTACCTGCTAGTGTCCTGTTATAATTCTCACCTAGATGTGTTTCAGTATTACTTGTAAGGCTGGAAAGAAATTAGGCTTTGTTTTTCTAAGATTGCCTTAACTTGTCCTTCAGTTCTGATAAGAGATTCATTCTGCATAGAATTCTTGGAGGCCAGGGAAATAGCTCAGTAGAATAAGCACCTGTCTGGTAAGCGCAAGGTCCAGAGTTCAATCCCCGGTTCCACAATAAATAAATAAATAAATAAATAAATAAAAATTCACCATAGAATTCTTGTTTGGAGGAGGCTTTCTTTCATTACTGTGACTCTGATATTACACTGCCTTCCAGTGGCCAGTTTCTGATGAGACATCTGTGGACAATCGCACAGGAATCCCCTGTATGGGATAAGCAGCTTCTTTTCTCCTGCTGTCTGCCATTGTCTTTGGAGTTGAGCAGTTTGATTGCATGTATGTAGATGTGGATCTCCATGGCATGAAGAGACTTAGTGCTCCTTGGTCTTCCTGATGAGATAGATCAACGGTTTTCATTGACTTGTAGACGTTTGTGTCGTTATTTTTCCCACTATTCCTTTTAGCACTGCATCGCTCTCCTCACCTTGTAACAACCCTCATGAGTATGTTGTTTCACCTTGCTTTGTTTCATAGATGTGGGACTGCATTCATTGCTCTTCACTTTTTCTTTACCTTTTTTCGAGGATGGATCTTACTTTATCATTTTCAAATTTATTGATTCTTATCTTCTTCTATTCCTATTGCACCCCTCTAATGAATTTTTCACTTCAGCTAGTCTACTTGTCAACTCCAGAGTTTGTATTTCTAAAAGTCCTCTCTGTTGATATTTTTATTTATTTATTTGTTTGTTTGTTTATTTATTTATTTATTTATTTTGGCTCACTCAGCCCTAGGGGCAAGGCTGGAATGGCATGTGGTGCCAGGCATTGAACCACAGTTCCTACACTTGCCTAAGCTCGCCTCAGCAGGTGCTTTAGCCCACTGAGCTATCTTACCAGCCCCTGTTGATATTTTTAATTTAGTGAGACATTCGTCTTATGATTTCATTTAGTGGTTGTCCCCCCCCCCCCATCTGCCATGGCTGGGCCAGGGCAAGCAGAGAGGGGACAGCAGGTTTCAAGGGGAAAAAAAGGAACAAGATTAAAACTCAAGGGTATTTGTACACAAGGACCCACTTTCCTGGAGCAGAAGCGCCAGGTAACTGTACATTAGGGATGTGTGAAAGACATCAGGAAGATATCACGTCACAGAACCTAACCATTTCTCAAGAACTTTCCTTGGTTGCTAGAACCTTAAATCCACTCTTTCCTTATGCCTCATGACTTCCTTCCAATGTGCTTTCTCGCCAGCCTCAATGTCCCCTGAAATTCCATCCATAAGTGGCATGGGCTCTGTGGTCATTTATCCTGGCCTCCTCTGTCACTTACTCTATGTGGTTAGAGGGACAGTGCATTCCCTAGTCTGAGACACAAAGACCTGGGCCATACAGACAGCTTGGAATTCTTCACCCTGAGGCCAGAGCTCCTGTGTGTCATGGGGACCTTGGCTGTCTCTCCTCAGAGGCAGTGTGTGGCTCTTATTATGAAAGCCTGATGCTACCTAGGCTGGAGATTAAAGCTGGCAGAGACCTGGACCCACAGAGCATGTACTCTGCCTATCTGACTAGACCTCAAGTCTGCCTTGAGACTTTCACTGTTTCAAAGACCATAAAGTAACTGGGAGACACTTACTTGATGTGAAATATTAAGCCAAAGAAATTTGATTGAGCAAAGACCTATGGCAGCAGTTCTGCAGACTGACAGCAGAGCATATGAGAAGTTTTCATGAAAGCACGAGATTCTGGCGGGAGATAGCTCAGTGGTGTAAGCACCAGCTGGCAAGTGCAAGGCCCAGAGTTCCATTCCCTGTACAAAATACCCACCAGATTTGCAGATACAGGGTGCTCCTGAAGCACTGTGTTCCTATGCCCATCTCATATGCCCATAACAAACCAGAGGATGGCTCTCAAAGCAGGTTGGGAAAACTAGAAGGTAGTGTCCGTGCCTGGAGGGCCCTCAAGCTATTTCACTGCAAGGAGTTATCTGGTCAGTGACACAGGACATGAGGAAAAGGAGGCAGGAGCACCTCATAGAGGACACTACAATGGTCTGAGAGTCACTGCATGACAGCCACTCCCTATCTCTTCCCACGGTTGGGTGACCCATGAGGCGGCCCAGGCTGCACATGTCAGATCCCCTGCAGTTGCCGTCGCTCTGCTCCTCTCATGAGCTATCAATCCTGACAGCACAAGGCCCCTTTCCTTTCGCTCCTCTGCAGGTTGTTCTTCCAGAACAGCTGTGAGCTGAGGGCACCCTTTGCAGTGTGCTACCGCCTTGCCATGGCTTCCCACAACAGTGCACACTCAGCTCCGAGAGCCTGGAGAGGTCACCCTTGGCATAGAGGAGCTGATCCAGCTCTATGCACCAGTTGGAGCTACAGACAGCAGTGAACTTGGGGCCTCAGCATTGCCTAGAGGCACCTTGCTCACTTGTGTTTCACATGGACACAGGGGACATTCATACGGCAAGGGCCGGGACAGCAGTGGCTCCCTGGGTGACTCCAGCAATGGATACTGGGTGGGTAGCTTCTCACCTGGAGGATTGGGGACTTCAAAGTGAAGACTCCAAGGCAGGGCAAGCCAGATAGACACAGCACCTTTGGGGACTGAGCTGCAGAGACCATTCACTGCCACGTCTGCCACTTCCTATGGGTCCAGGCAGCCGCCCCAGTGCACCCAGGTGCAGAAAGGGAGCTCTAAGCCCAGAGCTCGTGGGTCAGAAGCAGCCTTGCCCTAGGAGCCAGCACACAGACAAGAGATGTTAAAGCACAGCTCAGAAGTCCCTATAGGTGATGAGGTGTCCCCTGGGGGTGTAAGGGCTCTGTCACACCTGCATACTTCAGCACTTCCAGATGCACAGAACTGTAGAAGAAATGCACCCAGCTCTACATCCACATGAATGGCTTTAGGTCAGCTCACACGTTAACAAGAGAGGGAGAAGAAGCATAGTTGTAAGGCCTCAGGGACAGGCAGCCACCATCTTCCCTGAGGTTCCTACTGGGGATAGGTGGATAGGTAGTGACACAAAAGGGACAGAGCCACATAGGGCAACAGGGCCCTTAGCATCCTGCAAAAGCATGAAGAGGAAGAGTGACACAGAGTGAGGCAGACATAGCAACATTCAGAGCTCTACATGGTTTTAATGTATTTTGCACTGACAGAAACCTGCTTCCTCAGCAGTGAGACTCCTGTCCCTGCTGAGAGGCGAGTGGTGATATTAGCCAGGCTCGAGCATACCAGGGCCTGGCTGCTGCTGTTCACCTTCCAGGATTCTTTAACAAGTTGACTTGCCCTTGTGGAGTGGAAATCTGGGATGCTTTTTTTCTTCCCATTGAAGGTTTTTCTAGCAAGTCTCATTGTGAGCCCATATGCAATGGGGAGCCTGGGATCCCAAGATCCTCCACAGTCAGGCAAGATATCAAGCCCACTGTGAACCAGTGGGGGATATCTGGGAGTCCCTCTCCATCTGTGAAGAGGAAAGGCTTGTCTTTTCTCTGGTAACTCAGTACCTTTGTCTTTCTAGAGCAGAAGGAGTTGTATGCACTTGCTGACATTGCTGATGTCAAATGCAGGAAGAGGAGCACAAATATCTGATTTAAAGTTTCCAGGGCAAGCAAGCCCCAGGCTCAGGAATGAGGGACCAGGGAGCCCCCACCTGCAGCATGGTGGGCCTCTGACAGCCTAGCTGCAGCCTTTGTCCTTGGTGAGCCCTGGTGAGTATTTGCTGCCCACAGCCCTGGTGACAGCAAACAAGGTCATAGTGGAATTGGCCTGGGGCACAGCTGCGGCCCCGAGGGTTGGAAGGTTGGTCATGAGGAGCTGAGACTGTTTACCTGAGAAGGAATTCCAGAGGCCACAGGGCCAGTTCTAGGCCCACGGGCCGGGAGACTGTGCCTGGCTATTTTCAGCCCAGGGCTGTACATCTTGTCCATACCAGCTGTTCTCAAGGACAAGCAGGGCCTCCTTTGGAGAGGCCTGTGCTGTGAACAGAGGTGGCCTCCCTGTCACTTTCAGGCAGGAAAGAAAGGGTGCAAAAGGGCAGCATCACATGTGCCTGTTTCAAGTGAAACAAACAGTTGCCCAGGGGTGACATCTGGTCACTTATGGGAGCCAGGGGAGGTGGCTAGGTACACCTATGCTCACACTCACAAGAGATACACATGTTCACACACACACACACACACACACACACACACACATTCCTACACTGAGAGATGCACACACACCACTCTCACTGGCACAGCCCATACTCACACACAGCTCCACAGGGTGTACGCTGCACACCTCTATGCATGGCCATCCACACACACTCACACACAGCTACTCACCTGCACACACCTGTATACTTCTACAAGCAGGTGCACATTCAGATACATCCAGGAATGATCACAGATTCACATGCATCACACACACGTATTTACACACCAATCTAAAACCAGACAAACGTGGGCATATATTCATGTACGTAGCCGTGCACATGCATAGAGGGGATTCTGTCAGTGTACACAGACATGCTCTCAGCACACTCCTTACACCATCACATCGACAACCACTCATGCATACACACCCACACAGATATAAGTGCCTTTCTTCACACACCCATCCTCTCCTTCCCTCCTTCTCCATTCTAAGACACACTTGTGGACACACACTCAGGCGTAGCTCACATGCAGATGTGTGAGCATGGGGGCTGACTCTTTAGGACACTTACAGAAAGTGTGGGTTACCTCCAGAAGCCACTGTCACTTTTGGATCTGCAGACCCTGCCTTGCAGCACCCACCTGGCCCCTGCTGCTGCTGGGTGCCCCTGAAACCTGGAGAAAATGGGTGGAAGGTGGCCTGCTCCTTTCTCTCTCCCTGCCCCAGCATATGGACCACCCTGTGACTGAGCCCCTACCCCCGTGACCTGCAGGGTACTCTCCTTGGTCGACTGAGCCTCCTGGTGGGGCTGGTGGATGCTGAGAGTCCGAAGATGAGCCATCCCCCTCTTCCTGTTTGATTACCTGTGCTGTCAGCTGGCGTTTACCCTATGCAAACTCTCTCCTGCTTCCTTTCCAGGTGCCCCATGCTGAGCCCACTATGACACAGCATGAAGGGGGTGCTGAGGGAGCCACCAGCCCTCTCCACTCCTGGAGAGCTTGGCACTGTTCTCTGCAGCAAGCTCTGCTCCAGGGCTAGCCAGTGCTGTGGACAGATGTGGTGGTCAGGACCCTTTCCCTGGGTTAACAATATATGCCGTGGGCTGTGCATGATTAAATTACTCAGGTATTTCAATTACAATATTTTCACTAAAGCAAGAAGGAATAGTACTCTTTAAACCAACCAAATGGTTCACTACTCTTCCCATCTTCAGTTATCCTCATGGCAGTGGAGCAAAGTTGCTAGAATTTGGAAACAATCAGCATGAACTTCTTCGAATGCTTGAGCTCTGTCCATCTCCAGAACAATCAAACCCTTCATTTCTGCTAAGGAGCAGACCCAATATAGATATATGCCTCACTGGACAGGGACTTATAAAGTGGGTTCACAGGATCAGCAGCAGAAAAGCCACAGTGGTAAAGTTCAGGTTGCAGAGCCAGAGAACCCAATAATAGCTGGAGGTTAAAGACTGGAAGCTCACTATGGTGAGATGTGCGAGGCTGCGCAGGAAGCCTGAAGAGGCAGGGGGCTGGGAGGTTGAGGAAGCGGGGCCAGCACTCAAAGGTGATGGTGCAGATGAGGCGCTTTCTTTCTTTTTTTTTTTTTAGAATTTTATTTATTTGTTTATTTTCTTGTTTCAGAACTTTGTTGTTTGCTTATTTACTTTTCTTATGGCCCTGCCCTGAGGGTAGGGCTGGCGCAGCCTGGGGTGCTGGGGATCGAACCGCAGTCCCTGAAGCCGCCCCAGCTTTCCCAAGCAGGCGCTTTAGACCACTGAG